>VBSK01000101.1:0-84023 GCA_006112555.1 Tuber indicum | reverse complement strand
TTCACTCCCGAATTTGTTTTCCAGAAGGATTGAAGAAGGTGAAGATCATGGTGACGGTGTCCCCCTTTCGGACACTGGCCGTGGCTCCATCTGGAAGGTTGACGGGTGGATTGGGAGCAGCTCGATGGCTTGCGCACTGATTGGAGCTAGGTAATCATCCCGCATAGTCACTGTGTCCCGCCCCGACATCATGGGGTCCATTCAGCCATGAGGCAAGCCACGCCGTGTCTTGCGCGTATTCGCTTTGTGGTGGAAGAGATGAGGCGGCCAAGGCTACTTTGGAATGCTGGGAGGATCTGGCTTTGGGGGGGACCCGGAATTTAGGGTGTTTACCGAACACCGCACGGCGAAGTTTTGTGGTAAGTGTTGCAGGTGGGCCACTTTCAGGCCACCTGTGCCCTTCCTTCCAGGTGTCGTTTTTGTTACGGGGGCACCTGTCCCGGAGCACATGTGTAAGGCCTTAGGGTGCCCCGGGGCGTGGGGGAGGCATGTGGGCACACACCCGCAGGATGTGTTGTTGTGCGACAGGACCGATCACTTTGCTGGATATGAGAAGTGTCCTGCCTTGAGAACTGACTCTAGGACTCCCGTGTCATCCCCACACCGCGACGACGGCGGCCGATGCCGCGGCCTCATCGCCCGAAGTGCCAGTCGCTGGAAAAAAGGTACCTAAGAGGGGGACGGCCACGACGCCGGAGCAGGGGACGGTCGCCAACTCCCAGGGTTGTGGAGGTGAGCAGTGATGAGGAAGAGGAGGATGTTCCACGGGAGAAGTCTGCCAAGCTAAGGGTAAGGAGCCTGAACGACCCCCCCCTTCCCCCCCTCCCCAAGCGCGTATTTTGAAGAAGAAACCTGTTCCCAAGAAGGGCGATGCTATGTGGTTCGCCCTGGACTCTGAGGGTTTTTTAAGTGCTCTGGCCCCTGTGGCCCGAGCGATCTGTCGAAGCCCCTTTTAATGCGTATCACGGCGATAGCATTGAATGTGGGGAGGAGTGGCAGGAATCGGGCGCTGGCGTTTGATTTGTTTTCTTTTTTTGTTGATTTATTTTGTTTTGGACCTCCGGTTGATTCGGAGGGACAGCATGTGCCGGTGGAGGTTGATGGCTGGGATTTGTTTTTCCTTTGTTGTTGGATCGGGGGTGGAGGTGTTTGTGTCGCTCGCATTTGTGTGGGCTGTTTGATGTTGTTGGGCACGGGGGCGCTTGTGCTCAGGTTGGGTTTTGGGAAGGTGAGAAGAGGGTGCTTGCAGGCGTCTACATCCCACCTCCACCACCAAGGCCGAATATCAGTCAGGGCTGAGGGACGTCGGGGAACCGGATATCGCGTTTGGTGATTTCAATGCCACATCGTGATTGGGACCCACGGGCAGAGATGGCCAGGCAGGAACACTGCGGACGATGGTTGCGGGAATGGATGGCACCTCGGTTGCTGAACATGGCTCAGCCTGACCGCCGACGTTCCGCGACATATCAATGATAGACCTCTGCTTGTACCAACGGCCGTACCTACAGCACAAGTACCTTGATGTGGTGGGCTGCGAGCATGCTGCCCAGACTATTCGACTCCATGTAGACCTACCTGACAATCTCATGAGAAGGAGGCCTGCTTGGAAGAAGGCGGTATGGGGGAAGGTTGGGAAAGAGCTGGACACCCTGAAAGAGGTGGATGATGAGCAGCTGTGGAGAGGAGTGAGAAGTGTGGTGGACGCACTCCCACGGGCTTCCGTTGGCAGAAGCCGGTGCGAGTGGTGGACGCCTGAGTTGGAAAGGATGAGGCTGGATGTGGCCCGGCTGAAAAGATACTCCAAACGCACGGCGGAGCGGATGGAGGACTTTAAGCTGGCAAGGTGTGTTTACCGGGCTTGCCTGTTGAGGGCTCGGTTCGACCACATTAGGACCAAGCTGGCGGAAAGCAAGGACCCCGACATCTTCACAGGCTGGCAAGAAAGTTGGAGGCCAAGCGCACGCTGCCCTCGATGGTGCGGTCCGACGGCTCCTTGGCTACCACGCACGCCGAGATCAGCGACCTGATTGCACAACAGCTTGATCCTGGTGATCCCGCCCGGTGGACTGAAAGTGTGATTGAGATGGACAACGCACAAGATGGAAACGGCGCTGGCAAGATCTCCCACGAACACGGGCCCCGGCGAAGATGATATCGGCTATCCCTTCCTAAGGTTTTGGAAGAGGAGGGATGCCACGACATTGCGACGCCTTGTTGACTGTGGGCTGCGACATGACATTCCGGACTGGCATAGGGCAGAGGTAGTGCTTCATACCCAAGCTCGACAAGCCGCGGTATGATGTGTCAAGTCATGGCGCATGATACACCTACTCCCGACCACGGCTAAGGTGGCGGAGAGGGTGGTGCTGCTCCGGCTAGCCGCTTGTCTAGACCTCGGCGAGACACAGTTCGGCTCCCGTAGGAGCCGGGGGTCCATGATGCCATGGCGGTCGTTCAGGAATTCCTGCGCCATAATGAGGGATACAACGTCTGATTCTGTCAATGGACGTAGAGGGAGGTTCGACAATATTGACATCAACCTCCTGTCAGATTTCCTGGTGGCCCGAGGGTGCCCTCCCAACCTGTGTCAATGGGTTCGGAGATGGACAGGTTGTCGGTCCGTTCGCTTCCGGTTCAATGGGTGTGTTTCCTGGGTGTACCATGTTAGCAAGGGGGTTCCCCAGGGGTCACCGCTTTCCCCCTTTCTGTTCGGTGCTTACGTGGCTGACATTTTCACACCACGGATGCGTTACTCCTCCCCGGGTGTCCGGCATTTGGTGGCCTCATATGTGGATGACGGGGGTTATCATGGTTGCGGCTGACTCTTTTGATGCTGCCCGATACCATGCTGGGGAATTGTTGCGAGATTGCGACCGTGTTGCGCGAGAGACAGGGGAATGGGGTTTAGTGCGTTGAAGACGCAGTGGATTGGGTTTGGTGATAGGGCGTGGGAAGGAATGGAGTTGTTGGGGAAATATGGTGTTGCCATCTGAGGACCTGCGGGTTCTTGGATATAGGTTCAATGTTTTCTTAACTTTTCTTCTCATGTACGTTATTGGTTGGACAGGGGGTTGGGTGTGAGGAGGAGGATTGCGGCGCTGGGAAGGAGGTTTGGGAGTGTTGGGGGTTTGGGGGCGTGGGAGACTTACCGTTTGGTGCAGGCAGCCTACCTTCCGACCGTCTACTACGGACTTGAGTTTGTAACCGACTACCCGTCGTATGTGAAGCAGATTCAGGTCCACGTCAACGATTGCCTCCGCTCAGTGTTTCCGGACTCCTATGAAGCTGGCCAACAACATTTTGCTAGCAGAATACGGGGTTACGCCTGTCGCTATTCAGGGCAGGTACCTACAGCGGAGGTGCTACAGCCGGTTCATCAATTACCGATATTGCGAGGATCATCCTTGGTTCGGGCAGATCAGGCTGGACTGGAAGGAGGAGGGTATGGTGGCCCACCGACAGCATTCGGACGAGGTGCTTTCCTACCGTCCCACGGTTACGATCGGGAAAGGGAAGGAAACCATGGCCCTCAGACACACCGGGGAAGTCAAGGAACTCAGTGGCGGCTCGGATCTGGTGGTGTACACTGACGGGTCCAAGATGGCCGAGGGTGCTGGTGTCGCTTGGGCCGCGTTCGCACGGGGGGCTTCACTTAGGATAGGGGGGTGTTCGGTGCCACAGTCCTGGAGCATCGTCGAATGCGAACTGTTTGCCGGTTGTCTGTGCCTTGCGGGAGGTCAGTGGTTTGTGTGAGGGACGGGGAGTACATGTGTTTCTGGGATTGCGTCCCCGCCCTGCTTCTGATTGAGAACATGTTGCCCGAGGGGACTCGGCTGAGATGTGGGAAGTCATGGCACCTTTGATGGAGGCTGTACGCCCCCGCTTTGGCTGGGTTCCGGGACACATGGGCATCCAGGGCAACGAGCTGGTCGACAGGAAGGCCAAGGAGAGTACACGCCTGCCGCTGCAGCCATTCCGGTGGGAAGGGGTAGCTTTGGTATAGGGCACGCTGCGTTGGCCCGTGAGTTGAGAAAAGAGGAGTGGGAGGCCTGGCATGTCAATGAAGGCCATGGGTACTATGCTCGTGGACCTAAGGCTCCCAGACACCTTCGCGCGGCTGACAAGGATGGATTCCTATGTGTTGACTAGGATTCGCAGTGGTACCGCCGGCCTGGTCGGGCATGACGATTGTGAGGGACGTGAGGAGAGGCATCATTGGACTTCTTGCCCACGGTACAGTTGGAAACGACCGGCTATGGAGGACTTGTTCAAGGACTCGGCAGTCGCGGGATGGAAGGACTGGTGGTTGGTACACGGGTGGCTGGGACTAGGGATCCCCCGTCATATTAAGGAGGTGGACGGGGAGTTAGTGGTTGCAGGTAACCCGTTTGATGGTACACTGACGGTGGAGAGGGACGGGAGGCGAGTGTGCATAGGGACGCCTGATACTTGTTTGCGGTGCGAAAGAAACATCCTGGGGGGGAGTGCGTGCTTCCGAGCAGCATCTTCCCACTAAGTGGTTCTTTCTTCCGAACTCGGTCGCCACGCGATGTCCGAGTTGCAACATGGCGATTACCTACCAAGGCACTTCCACACGGCCCTCATTCTCTGCTCACTTCGATGACAACCCGGGCTGCCTCTCGGCGAGCCTTGACCAGTTTTGGCTGCGGCACTGGCTTGACTGGGACGACCTCGCGCTTTCCTTGCGGACGGCCGTCGTACTCAAGTGGGCTGGGTTGTTTGGGTTTATCGAACTGGAACGGTGCCCCTTTTGCGACCAGCGGCGGATTGCTGGGAAGGTTAATAGGATGGGGGAGCACTATCGGAAGAAGCGTGGATGTTGGGACAGATTGTATGTTTCCTTTGTTGAGTATGTTGACGAGATTGTGTTGGGGGCGGAGTAGTTAGTGTGTTGGTATGTTGTTGGTGGTTGGGTTGCGGGAAGGGAAGACGCGTTAATCCGGGATGTCGCTAGTCGACATGAGCGCCCGTGAGCCCTTTGAGTAGTGATTATTGGATTTATGTTTGGGAGGAGCGGTTGCGGGACGGGATTGCGCCCGTGGTAGTGTATTTTAGTTTGTGATTTTGGGGCGTGGGGGAGACTGGTCGTATGCCGGAGTCGGCGGTACTAGTATAAATAAATTAGATTGAATGTTCTAAGTAATTTCCTTACTTCTATCTTCGCTCCGCCTCGGTAGCGTTCCTTTCGCACCACGATAGTTCTTCGATGCCTTTGATTCTGGGGGAGATATCTGAGTTCGCTCAGTAGTTCCTGGGGTCTTTGGTGTTGAGGTTGTCGTGTGGTGGAGCGTCGTGGTTACTTGTTTTCGCCTCCTCGTTGTTGTTTGATTCTCACGATGATTTCGCTTCGAGCCTTCTCACCTTTGGCGTCTACGAGCCCTCCTTCGGTAAAAAGACTTCGGCTTCTCTGTCCATTGTCTACTCGCAGAGTTTCGCGTTCGGGGGATGGGGGATTTGAACATTGCTGTGGGGGGAAACACCCGTGTCGTTCTTTGGGCCAGCTCATGTTTCTTGTTGGGTTTTAACAGAGTCCTTAGTGCTTGCGATACAAAACGCCCTTGGGTTAGACTGATGACCTTCCCAAGTATCAACACGTCGTACCGATCGCATCATCCCTTAAGGGACGGGGGCCTCGCCGGCCCCACCCTTCGTCTATCGTATCTACGGTCGGAATCCTACGATGTCGTTTATCACCGTTCCCTTGGAGTTTACGTCCTTGTGGCATTTACGGTGGTTCAGTCAGGCGTCACCTCTCCGCTTCTGTGTGGGGATGGCTTTGACCCTGAAATCTCTTACCTCCTGGTGCGGGTGAACTTCTGCCCGGGGTGGTGTGGGGCGATTGGTTGCCGGGCCACGCTTGGTCTAGTGCAGGGGTCGGTGTGGTTACGGATGGTGGTTGGCGGTCACACCCATTGCAAGTGGGGCCTACCTTCTGTTTGTCTCGTTTCCTATCCTGGTACCCGCCCTCTCTGAAGCGTCAGTTTTGGGCACCTTTCGTCAGTCTACGGTGCGGCCCTTTGGGGCCCACGTTGGGGGGCCTTCGGGTTCCCTGTTTTTCTGTCTCGGCCTCACCGGACTTTGGTTCGGGCGGGGTGGGGCTGTGGCCGGTGCTCTTGGGTGCTGGCCCGTATGATTGTGGCCCCGGGTTCGTCCTGGTGGCCCCCCTCGGCTGTCGGTGCTGGGGGAGGGGGCTCTGCTGGTGTGGCCAAGATCTGTGGCTGCCTGGTGGGGTCAGGTATTGGCTGTCCTGTGGCTGTCGGGCGGTTGATCTGCCCGAGGGGCTGAGGGGGCTGGATGGGAGTTGCGGTGCCTGGTGTGTGGGGCTTGTGGGGGGCTGACTTGGCGGGGAGAGGCACCTGCGAGCACCGGTCGGGCCTGCGTCAGGTTGGGCGAGGTCTAATTAAGTGTTTCCAGACGGCTTGGGCTGTTAAGGTTAAGCTGCTGAGTGCTGCAAAGCTTCCTGACGGACCGGCTGGCTGATGGCCACCTGTGCGGATAGTGGGTTGTGACCTCTGGGTTGGACTTGTTTGGGTCTTGCGTGCTGGGTTCTGTGGAGCTTGTTTGGTTTCTTTGGTCTGGTTGCGGGTTTGGCTGGCGGAGGCATGGCACCACGGGTAGGAGATAGGCCCTACTGACCTTACCGGTCTGTCACCACCTCTATGTATTTCCTTTGTTTATGGTTTTGTTTTGGGGTTACGGGTAACAGGTACAGGTCCTCCTCACCATTACGCTCCTCGGAGGCACTTGGCAAAGTGGGTTCATAGGGTCGACGGCCTGGCGTGCGGATGCGAGTTACGGACAAGTTGGTCGTGACCTCTCTGCCATTGCGCCACCCGTGTTGATAAATTGTTGTTGGTTTTCTACTGTGGGGGAGGGGTTGCGGGACGGTATTCAGACCGGGCGGTAGTGGAATTTTGTTTTTGTACGGGGAACTTGCCTTTGTCGGACACCCTTTCGGCCTTGGGGCTTCGGCCTGGGTCCTGCCTGTCGCCTGTTTATCTTGGTATTCGTGGGTTTGCCCCTCGTACTCCTTGTTCAGGATTGATGCGGACTCGCTACAAGGGCTGCGGTTTGTGCCATACCAGAGGTACTTCGGATGCGGGGGCGGGGAGGACTTTCTTTACCGTTGATGGCTTTTGTATTTAGTGTTCGTGTTGTGGGCATGGCGCGGGCATGTTTGAGGTACGGGGTCGGAGGTTTGGTTTGTTCGTAGTTAGTGGTAGTTCCGGTTCGCGTTAACCCTGTGCCGGCGGGGACTTGTCGTATGCCGGAGTCGGCGGTACAAGTATAAATAAATTAGATTGAATGTTCTAAGTAATTTCCTTACTTCTATCTTCGCTCCGCCTCGGTAGCGTTCCTTTCGCACCACGATAGTTCTTCGATGCCTTTGATTCTGGGGGAGATATCTGAGTTCGCTCAGTAGTTCCTGGGGTCTTCGGTGTTGAGGTTCTGTTGTTTGGCGGTTTCGCGTTGTGGTTACTTGTTTTCGCCTCCTCGTCGTTGTTTGATTCTCACGATGATTTCGCTTCGAGCCTCTTCACCTTTGGCGTCTACGAGCCCTCCTTCGGTAAAAAGTCTTCGGCTTCTCTGTCTACTCGTCTACTCGCAGAGTTTCGCGTTCAGAGGATGGGGGATTTGAACTTTGCTGTGGGGGGAAACACCCGTGTCGTTCTTTGGGCCAGCTCATGTTTCTTGTTGGGTTTACGGTGTCCTTAGTGTTCACGATACAAAACGCCCTTGGGTTAGACTGATGACCTTCCCAAGTATCAACACGTCGTACCGATCGCATCATTCCTCAAGGGACGGGGGCCTCGCCGGCCCCGCCCTTCGTCTACTGTCTTTACGGTCGGAATCCTATGATGTCGTTTATCACCGTTCCCTCGATTTTGGTTCGAGTGGCATTTACGGTGGTTCAGTCAGGTGTCTCCTCCTCTCTTCTACGTGGGGATGGCTTTGACCCTGAAATTCTTTACCTCCTGGTGCGGGTGAACTTCTGCCCGGGGTGGTGTGGGGCGATTGGTTGCCGGGCCACGCTTGGTCTAGTGCAGGGGTCGGTGTGGTTACGGATGGTGGTTGGCGGTCAGACCCATTGCAAGTGGGGCCTACCTTCCGTTTGTCTCGTTTCCTATCCTGGTACCCGCCCTCTCTGAAGCGTCAGTTTGGGCACCTTTCGTCAGTCTACGGTGTGGCCCTTTGGGGCCCACATTGGGGGGCCTCCGGGTTCCCTGGTTTCCCTCTCGGCTTGCTTGGATTTCGGTCCGGGCGGACTGGGACTGTTGCCGGCGTCTTTGGATGCTGGCGCGTATGTTGTGGCCCCGGGTTCGTCCTGGTGGCCCCCCTCGGCTACACGGTGCTGGGGGATTGGGGCTCTGTTGCGGTGGTCAAGATCAGTGGCTGCGTGATGGGGTCAGGTATCGGCTGTCCTGTGGCTGTCGGGCGGTTGGGCTGCCTGAGGGGCTGAGGGGGCTGGATGGGAACTGCGGTGTCTGGTGTGTGGGGCTTGGGGGGGGCTGACTTGGCGGGGAGAGGCACCTGCGAGCACCGGTCGGGCCTGCGTCAGGTTGGGCGAGGTCTAATTAAGTGTTTCCAGACGGCTTGGGCTGTTAAGGTTAAGCTGCTGAGTGCTGTAAAGCTTCCTGTCGGACTGGCTGGCTGATGGCCACCTGTGCGGATAGTGGGTTGCGACCTCTGGGTTGGACTTGTTTGGGTCTTGCGTGCTGGGTTCTGTGGGGCTTGTTTGGTTTCTTTGGTTTGGTTGCGGGAACGGCGGGCGGAGGCATGGCACCACGGGTAGGAGATAGGCCCTACTGACCTCTTCGGTCTGTCACCACCTCTATGTATTTCTTTTGTTTATTGTGTTTGTTCGGGGTTACAGGCAGCGGGTACAGGTCCTCCTCACCATTACGCTCCTCGGAGGCACTTGGCAAAGTGGGTTCATAGGGTCGACGGCCTGGCATGCGGATGCGAGTTGTAGACATGTCGGTCACAACCTCTCTGCCTTGGTGCCGCCTGTATTGATAAATTGTTGTTGGTTTTCTTTTGTGGAGGAGGGATTGCGGGACGGTATTCAGACCGGGCGGTAGTGGAATTTTGTTTTTTGTACGGGGAACTTGCCTTTGTCGGACACCCTTTCGGCTTTTGGCTTCGGCCTGGGTCCTGCCTGTCGCCTGTGTATCTTGGTATTCGTGGGTTTGCCCCTCGTACTCCTTGTTCAGGAATGATGCGGACTTGCTACGAGGGCTGCGGTTGGTTCCATACCAGAGGGGCTTCGGATGCGGGGGCGAGGAGGACTTTCTTTACCGTTGATGGCTTTGTATTTAGTGTTCGTGTTGTGGGCATGGCGCGGGCATGTTTGAGGTACGGGGCTGGAGGTTTAGATTGTTCGTAGTTAGTGGTAGTTCCGGTTTGCGTTAACCCTGTGCCGGCGGGGACTTGTCGTATGCCGGAGTCGGCGGTACAAGTATAAATAAATTAGATTGAATGTTCTAAGTACTTTCCTCGTACTTCTATCTTCGCTCCGCCTCGGTAGCGAAGATAGCGGTCACGACCAATCAGAGCCCTTGATTCCTATCTCACGATAGCTTCAAGTCTTTAAGCTTCTATCACGATAGTTGCTTTCCCTCCTCCTACGATCGTTTGAAGAACCCAGGTTCTTCATCTCGCCTATCTACGACTTCCTCACTTTCGGCCTCGCCTCCTTACGGTCGCTATGGCTAAGCGAGCCTCTCCCCCCTCCGCCGCGTCCGCCTTGCGTTCGTCGGTGGTTCTGTCTCGTGCCGTCGAGAAGAACTTCGCCCTGGAGGCTGAAGTCTCTCGCCTTCGGCATCACATCTCTGTCCTCTCTCGGCGGCTTCATCGCGCTGAGAAGGAGAACGCTGCCTTGTCGGCCGCCCTGGACTCTCAGGTCTCTTTCACTAGGGGCTTGGTCTCTACGATGGCTGGTGCCGAGGCTCCTACGGTTATTCCTTCGTCACCTACTCCCTCGGTCGCTTCGGTTGCTACGGTGGTTACGGTGGGGGATGGGCTGGACCCTGAGATTTCTCAGGGCCTGGCAGAGGAGCTCCCTCGGAGGGTTGTTACGCCGGCGGTTATCCCGCCACCACCCCCTTCGGGGGATGGTGTGGGTGGGCCTCCCCCTGATTCGTCGGGTGTGGTGGCTGAGGCGTCCTCTCTGGTGGGTGAGGTGGTTAGCCCTGTGGTGGCGCCGGTTGCGGTGGTATCACCCCCTTCGGGGGGGAAGGTGCCTGAGTCCTCTGTGGCTGAGCCCGTGGCTGGTCGGGGAAGCGCCTCTAGTGGCGCCCCCCCTGTGGTGGTGGGTGGTGTTGAGGGTGGCCTGTCCACCCCCGACCGTAGACCTGCGCCTGGGGATGGGAAGAGGAGGAGGAACAAGAAGCGCCGGGTCAAAGAAGACCAGACCTCACCTGTGCCACTTGTCCCCGGTTCGGATACGTCATCGCCATCGCCGGTGCGCACTCGGTCGCGCCCGGCTCCTACGGACCCCGGCTTGTCTGCTTTGTCGGTGGCGGAGGCTGAGGTGTATCGTCGTGGGTGTCCTTCCTGTGGGGAGAATAGTCTGCGATTGACTGGCCGTCCGGATGGTGCCCCTTGGTGTTATTGCGCTAGTTGCAAGACGCGCCAGATGCGTGCCGGTCCCGGCCCCCTCGGCTAGGGAGCCCTTGTCCAGTAAGTCGGCTTTCCTTTGGGACTTCGCGCTTGGGTTTTGGGTGTTTCTTTTGTTTGTGGGATATTTGGGGGTGTTTGGCCGTGGCGGTCGGCTGGGGGTGTCCCGAGATCATTGAGTGGGGGCGCCCGGGTGGGTTTCTACTGTGGAGGACGGGTTGCGGGGTCATATTCAGATGACGGTAGTGGAATTTTGTTTTTGTACGGGGAACCTGGGGGACTGGTACCTTGCTCGGCTTCGGCTACGCGAGGAGGTCTTGCGGCTTCGGCTACTTGACTTGGTTGGGCCCATACCAGAGGGTCTACGGTGTCGCTTTGGGGAGAACTTTCTTTACCGTTGATGACTTTGTACTTAGTGTTCGTGTTGTGGGCATGGCGCGGGCATGTTGGAGGTTTGGGGTCGGAGGTTTGGATTGTTTGTAGATAGTGGTAGTTACTGGGGGTGCGCTAACCGGGGGGTCCTCCAGCCCCGGGCACGTCGTATGCCGGAGTCGGCGGTACGTGGTTAAATAAATTAGATTGAATGTTCTAAGTACTTTCCTTACTTATTACTTTACGAATAAAACATCTTTACGCTCTTTATCACGTTTGCATATCTGATACATTTCTCACGAGCCTATATAAGGCGAAGCTATCTTAGTTAGGATTTAACAGGCGTTATCTGACGAACGGTGATAACGTAGATCAACGAATCTAAGAACTGTTATATCAGACAAGATAGGAATTAAGAAGAGAAGTATCGTTGCCCGTCGCTATTAGTTAACCACAAGCAAGGAACGTTACAATAGCTGACAGTCAGTAGTTTTCTAACCAAACTTTATACTTGACTACATACCTGGAGTAGTTGCTGGCGAAGAAGCCCACTGGAGGGGCTAGCTCTCCTTGCTGAAACTCATATACCTCCCCCTCATACTGGATAGTATAAGTATTATTCTCGCTTTTTCCCCTATTATCCATTCTCTTAATCCCTTGATCTAGAAATTCCTCAATATCCTTACTGATATCGCCAGGAAGAAGCTTTCTAGCCATGTTCCAAAAAAGTGCAAATACACTACTCTCTTGGTAATCGGTTTCCTGTTGCTCTTGAGTGTTGTAGTTTTTGGACAATAGATTTTTTGCCCAATCAAAGCGAGGATGGCTTCGGGAACCTGCAGAATAGCCAGCTTGAACTATGCTTCCTGGATCTTCTAACTATAGTATAGGTTTTCAATTAGTATAATATTAATTGCTTGAATAAGGATTGGATATTAACTTACTCTAGCACTTTTCTTCCTGCCAATACTCGCCATAATGGTTTGATTAATCCATTCAAGAATGGAAAAATACTGTGTTGGCATAAAGTTTCTGAAAACTATAGCAACTATTTCGCCAGAGGCCTTATCTTGAATAATTGCACTTTGATTTCCAGCAATATCAAGTTGCAGTTGATTTTCCTCCAATTTCATAAGAGTATGTCTTCTTAACCTAGCATCAGGCTGCTTTCCATACAAAATATGGTTCTCCCAAAGAGTTCGGATTTCATCACTTTCATAAACCCAGTGGTTAGAAGGTGGATAAACCTCGTTTTTTGGTAGTTTAGGAAGAGCAATAGTTTGAAGAGAGGATAAAAACTCCTGGTCTCTGGTTTTAGGAGATAGGCTAAGGTAGAGATTGTAGGCTAGGAGGGCTCGCTTTTGTTTGTAGTGGTGTTTATTGGTTTGGAGATCTCGGATAGCATGAAGAAGAGGGGTAAAGGTGGTGCTATAAGGTTCTTGGTTCCAGGAGGTAGTAGCAAGTGAAATAAGATCAGAGAAAAGTTTCATGGGATCAGAACTCTTGGTAGGAAATTGGTTTTGCAAAAGAGTACTGAGTTGTAAGCGAGGGGCTGTTTGGTAGGTTTGTGGAAGAAGTTGCAAAAAGTCCAAGTTGGTATTTGCCCAGGTTCCAGCAGCCAAAAGAAATTCAGCATGCTTATTTTTTTTAGCTAAAATAATTTCAATACTATAAGTAAAATTCTACTTGTAAAGCGAAAATAAAGAACTAGAAAGTGTGTATAACTAGCCAAAAAAATTAATTCTTTAGGGATAAAGCTAATACTGCAAAGCTCCCACCACATGTAGTAAATGAGCACTAAGTATGTATCACTAAATGCAAAAAGAAGAAATTTAAATGGTAGAAATAACAGAAGATAAAAGAAAAGAGAATAAAACCTTTTCCCATGGTTGGGGGTGGTATAAGTATAGGGTAGAGTGGAAGTTGTAAGGCAGAAGAGCAAGCGAGGAGGAGTTAAGTAAGGAAGAATGGGTGAGGAAAATAGAGGAAAGGGAGGAAAAAGCGAAAAGCTGGAGGAGAGGGTAGTAATAATAGGTGGCAATCACACATATGCCATAGCAACCAGAGGCAAGCGAGGTGGAAGTAAGAGTACCAGTAGTGTATTAAGAGTAGAAGACAACCTAGAGAAGAAAAGTCAACTCTGTCAATAATAGTCAGATAGAGATATTCTCTATATCATTAGATAGCTGGGGTCGAGCCCTACAATCTCGATCAATCGTTCAAAAGATTGGATAAGTGGTTGTGGAGAAATCAACCATTAAACATTTGGATCGCCAGGGTAGTAAGACTAAGGGATATCCCAGAGAAGGAAAGACAACTCTGTCAATAATAGCCAGAAATAGATATTCTTTATATCATTCGATAGCTGGGGTCGAGCCCTACATCCTCGATCAATCGTTCAAAAGATTGGATAAGTGGTTGTAGAGGAATTGGCTATTGAACATTTGGATCGCCAGGGTAGTAAGACTAAGGGACATCCCAGAGAAGGAAAGTCAACTCTGTCAATAATAGCCAGAAAGAGACATTCTTTATATCATTAGATAGCTGGGGTCGAGCTCTACGATCTCGATCAATCGTTCAGAAGATTGGATAAGTGGTTGTGGAGGAATCAGCCATTAAACATTTGGATCGCTAGGGTAGTATGACTAAGAGATTTCCATTATCAATAATAAGTTGAAATTCTCCTATTCCTACTCCTCTAATAGTAATAAATCCTTATATACAATATTTGTTGTTACACTATTCTCATTTTCAGGACTAAAGAATGAGCGAATATGATCACGATGCCTGACTCTCGAGATACTTGTATACAGTTGTCCATGTGTAAAAGGTGCTACTCGTAAATCAATAACAGCTCGATCTAATGTCAAACCTTGACAACTATTAAAAGTAGTTGCATATGATAATCGAAGAGGAAATTGCTTTCGTTGCATTGTCCAAGAACAATACCTCGGCTGAAATTCAAATATAATTCTTGGAAGATGAAACTTTTTCCACTGACTTCTGTCTGTCCTTTCTCCTCCAACTAGCTGTATCTCAATAACACTTTCCAAAAGTTTCGTTATTATAACCCTTGCATTCTTAACCAGTCCTTCCTCCAATGACAAATTTCGCATCAATACACAAATTGCTGACTCCTTTAATCGAAGTTCATGTGGTGGGACTCCAGGCTCGTGTAGTTCATGAAGGAATTCAGGAGTTGAAATCTGTCCTCTTGAAATTGGATTCTGAGATTCTACCTCTCTCTCTAATTCCCCAGTTTCTTCATCTGTATCCTTGATACTATCATAACTAAAGTATTTGTGTTCTAGCAATAATATTTTTATATTAGCCACTTATACATTATTAATCAAAAGTGAAGACATATGAGAAGCATAAATGAGATTTAAATTATCAAAGGAGAGAGGATTTAAGAAGCATACCTGTTACAAAAGGAATTTTATCAAGTATTTGATGGTTGAATTCATCGACATAGATATTTAAAGGACTTAAAAATGACCTTTGACATACTTCATATGGGTTAAAAAGTATGGAGTCAGGAAATAGAAAGTCTGCGATTTCATCATATGAATCAATCCTCTTGATTAAGGGTAAATCAATTGTACCCTTATTCAAATAGTCTTCGCCGATCGAATCAACCCATTTGGAATATAATGGATCCCGAGCATTACGAACAGGTTGATGAAGACGAAGGATATGATAGTATTTCCAAAGCCATGATGATTTGATTGAAGCATCCAGAGATGCTGTCGGTCCACCATTCTTTACTACTGGAGCTACCTGGCGAAAGTCCCCTAGTCCTACAACAATCTTTCCCCCAAATGGCTTTGAACTACCCATTAGTAGTTGTAATAGGGCGTTTGTACATTCAATCGCTGCTCGATTCGACATAGGTAACTCCTCCCAGAATATAATGTCGACCTTTTGCAGAAATCGAGCATGTTCCGAATGTGGTCCGATTCTCGACTGCAGTTCCATGTGGTTCTATTGGTAGGAAATTTTAATATTAGCTTCAATCAGACATTTATAATAATATGATGTTCATGGTAGTTTATATTTTCTATATTAGTTTTATCATAAAATTTAATCTAATATTCCATGGAGAGCCATATGAAGAAAATAGTATTGAAAACCAGGAATTTACCTCGGTAACTGGAATCCCAAAAGCTGAATGGGCAGTTCGTCCTCTGTCATATTGAGTAACACTCAATGCAGTCGAGCCTACAACTAGGACAATATGTCCCTCGCTCCGAAGCCTATTGACTAATACATTTGCTGTATAGCTCTTTCCACGACCAGCTTTACCTTCAATAAAAAAGCAAGTTTGTCTTCGTTCGAATAATGGTGTATAGAAGGAGTCCAAAATCAGGTAGTATGCATCCAGTTGTTCATTCGAAAGCAATAGTTCGTCATGAAGATACCTTGTCGCAAGGTTGATGTACTGGCTTGAACAGTTGGCTTGCTCGAGTTGTAGCAACGATGATTGTTGTTCTGGTTGAGGTAAGCCAAAATCAGCTAATTTTGAACTTTGGGAGTTCAAATAGCTTTCAAGATCACGAAGAGCTAAATCGGTAGCTAGCTCCGCACTACTGAACTCATCAAGGTAGTCGGCCATTAACTGCTCCTGATAGAAATCGAAAAGGGTGATAGCATTGGTAGGAAAGTTTAAAAGCAGCTGGCAAAAGAGGAATCAAAGCTGGTGAGGTGAGGCAAAATTATCGGTAGCTTCTGCTAATGCTTGCTCTGCTTCGTTTGAATTTTGGAATAAGCACATCGCTGAGGCTGCTTCTTGAAATGTTGTATAGATGGTCGTTCCCACTGATCGAAGCCCTTCAAAACTGTATGCTGGTTTGTGTAGAAGTAATGCCCGAAGATAGAAAGGTTCTCCTGTTCGGGGAGGAACAGTGCGAATTCTGGCAACAACCTCACCCCGAGATCATGCTCGAATTATTTGTCGTGGAAATGGCTGTTCTGGTATCTCTAAGAGATCACCAGGATGAAGGACCGCTGAGTTTTGTCTTGAGTTTGAAGCCATTAGATACAGACAGAATTTTTCATAATACTCGGTATAGAGGAGGGATTCAAGAGGTGGAATTCGAGGCCTGGCAAAGTAGCGAAGTAGTGTTGTTGCTGTTGATTGACTGTTATTCGTCCGATACATTTGAGAGAGATGCTGATTAGGAAGATGAATAGATAAGACTTTAATAGAGAGCTCCTTTCTCGATATATTATATTCGAGAATGCGCCAAGCTGCTTCAGAGGCTGAAAGATATCGAGCATCAATATAATCAGCAATTTCATCATGAAATTTGTCTGATACGATATTGAAAAGTGTCCGATCAGGCCCCTTAAAAAGATACTTATACAAATACATAAAAATATTAACAGTAAAACAAATATCAACATTCACATGACATTCAAGTAATCTGCTAAGAAAAGGCATATATGATACAACATGACGATCTTCCTCTTTTATTCGTTTATAACATACCCGACCATGATTGTTTAAGGTTGTAGATGGCTGTAAGTCTTTAGGAAATCCCCAAACACAGGATCCATTCCGATTACATCGACTGTAGGACATTGTGAGATGTGCCATAGGATGACAGTTAAACCGAGAAATAATTTGACGCAATTCTGGATCTGCGATTTGATCAGGCAATTGTGCTGATATCAGGTGATCTATCTTTTCGAAGGGTAGTTCTGGATGTGTCTAAATAGTAATATTAAATATTAATAATCCAAAGACCTATAGCGAGGCAACTTGAATTAAAATATCAAATAGGAAATAAAGATCAATTAATAAATAAAATTACATACCTTAACCACAAGGTGGGCATGAGGGAGACCTCGCTTTTGAAACTCCACCACTCGAATAAGGTAAACAACTTTTCCAAAATGTTTTCGTATAGCTTTAATAGCCATTTCTAATCGTGCTTTAAAGACACGACAAACAACTACTGGTATATCAGAGGCAGTTTGACCAGGAGCAAGCTTTGCCTTAATCTCAGGCCAATTCGGATTTGTTGTTATGGTAATAAAAAACGATGGCTTTCCCTTTGCTCGACAAAGAGCTAATGAATCAGCTACTTCTGAAGCAGCCCAAGCTCGAGACCCTAAGAAGGATGCAGGAAGTACAATTCCTCGATTTGAATATGATTCCTGATTGGTATGTTGATGTCGGTTTTCAGGATCTTGTTGCTGAAATTCTTCGACTTGATCCATTTGTTGTTGTAAAGCTCGTCGGATATAGGATAGTCGCTCATCTTCAACACGAGAAAACATATCCACTAAATACTCTCCAGTCAGGCGACCAAACTGTAGAAATCGCTTCTCAGTTGTTAGAAGTCCTCGGTACCATCGAATTTGACTCATCGGAGCATCTGGTGACCAGCCTAATGTTCCCTCGGGAAAGAAAATCGGATATTGTAAAGGCTCGTAAAAAGGTGAAAGGATGTCAATATTTTGCTTTGCTGAACTTCCATTATAGTGGATAAGAATACTTCGAGGGTTAACTTGATGAAGGTTATTGCCATGAATGAGTGCTGCAATATCACCACCTGTTGAAGAGACTCGCAATTCAACAGTAAGACTTCGAGTTGTCGTGAAATTGAAGGAATGTTGAAGTTTCATGATGAAAGGATTTCGGGCCACTAGCTCTTGGTGAAACTTTGTTACCAACTGGGAACAAACTCCTCATTCGGCTGCTAGTCGATTATGTCCTTGCTCATCATACAGAAACCATCGGAGTGATTGACTTCCTTGAGTAATATCGTGTAACTGGTGATAAACACGGCCAGTTATTGCTACATTTGAGGGTATTGGTAATTGTCGAAAGCCACCAGTAACTCCTACAGAGGTAAATGCAAAAATAGCATTCAAACGGCGCGATTGCGATGCCAATAAGTGTTGATTAGACTCAATCATTTGCTCAAGGTCCGAGGAATAAGGTGGTAATGATGAAACGATATATTTTCCTTTTGTACAACACCAACCATTTGCCTCGCTAGCCAACAGATCGGCTCCACACCAGGAGCATGTATGGGTCCAATTATTCATCAACTGTTGAACAGTTAATGTTCGTAAAATATTCCACCATTCCCAACCTAAATAACTCATTTATTAGTCCAACTTCAAGGGGATATATTATGTAAAATGGAAAATATTGTAAATAATATATCTTGGATAACTAAGGAAAGATACTTACTTCGATTTGGCTCCGAATTAGTAGGATTGGGTTGGGCACTCATATTGCTCTGTGAGTCGTATAGTCGCTGCCTTCGTCGTGTAATTAATGCTTGATTGGCTTCTGCGATTTCAGCTCGGGTTCGTATATTTCTTGTAGGTGGCATCGTTCTAATGACTCAAGATGAAGTATTCTGTTCCTATAACACAAAGTTAGTAACCTTACTGGTTAAAGGAATAAGTTTGAATTTATACTAAGGTAATCGGTTTAGGCTCGTAATATCTCTCAACAGCTAGATAAGCTGAAATCAAGAAGGTATAATCTTAAGATTCAATTCAATCTTCAAAGCTGGTGGGAATAACCCTCTCTTTATATATTTGATAGTGCATCTCTACAGTTTTTTTTTAATTAATAGTAGAGGGAATTACAATTACTATCCACTTAAAGTACTAAGCTCCGTATATTAATTTTAGTAATAGAAATCAAAGGAGGTATCTAGTATAGATGCAAATGATTTGCATCGGTCCTACCATTTTATTGTATTTAAAGAAATATTTCGACTTTAAAATGAATAATTGTAGAAAAGATTATAATAATATTATGAAATTTTATATTAAAACTGGGAAAGTAAGTAGAATAATCAAGAAAATAATACAATTGAAAAAAGAAAAATTCCATAAAAAAACAATCGGTTTAGTACGATATAATGCAAGTTGTATATATATATTAAAAAAGAGAAAACAGGAAAAGAGAGGAATAAAACTCTATTTAAATGAAGAGTAAAAAATACAAAATTTGTAATATGATATGTAATAGAATATAATTAGAAAAAAGAAAAAAGAATAAGATATAGAAAGCAGATAACAATATAATAAATAATAGAATTATTAATAAACAAATTTTAAATTAGGTTTTTGAGGCCGATGTGATCGTCGGGGTGGTTCATCAGTTGACTCTAAGTGTGCTGAAGGAATATAGTCATGATCGGATAGTTCTTGTGAATGCATAATCGGTGATTCAGGTTGAATGGAGGTATTCGGAGATGAAGCTTGGTGGTTGCTAAGAGGAGGAATTGGTGGAGTGTAAAGATCATCGTCGTTCGGAGAACTGAAAGCTTGTGTATATGATTACTTGGAAGATGGAGGAGAGTCATAATTTCGGTTAACTGATAAGGGTATAGCAGGAGGCTCAGGTAGCGAGGAGGAGGTGATATCGTTTAAAGGATTAGACTGAGGAACTGAGGTTTGTTTTCTAATTCGAGATTTGGATCGTGCTGTCCAACCATTTAGTTGAAGAGGTTGAGTAGAACCAGCTGCTATCCCCCCCTTAGCTTGAGAGGTCGTATTATGAGCACTAGCTGGTATATTCGGCCTTTCGGATTTTGGTTGAGAACCAAATACAGAAAAGTCCTCTATACGACAACATAGATATTGAAACCGAGTATCCTTATGTTTAAGCCTTCCGATTAGTCTTCCCTGAACTTGAACTAAATCATTAATATCAGGAATATTAAATCGTTGCCATCGGGGATGATCTTTTAAGAAACATCTAATTGTGAAAGTCTTGCGAGTTCGTAATTCGGAATCGTAAAAGCCAGTTCGAATATCAAAGCTTCGCCATCCTATAGCTACTGAATGACCAGTAACTGAGGAAGCTTGATGACTTGGTACAGTCTTTCCGACGATAAATATATTTGCTGGTACCATCGGTGGTGCATGGCTATCAAACTCTGGCTCAGTCGGATTCCCTGGAAATCTGTTTCTATAATTAGCTCAATGGTAAAACCAATCCAAACTAAACTGCAGAATAGATAATATTAATATGTGAAAAAAGGAAAACGATTTCAACTTACTCATTCACATTGGTTACTGTGATTTTTAAACCAATATTTCCCCCAAAATCGCAAAATGATCCTGTGCATACTCCAACTGACCCTTCTGTCGGTTCTGAAAGCAAATCACCAATATTGCAAACCAACTGACATGGTAGTTCATCTACATCAATGATGTCTTCCAATAAACTATGCTGAAAGTCAATACAACTTAAAGTGGAGGTAAAAACCTTACGAAAGTGAGTTTTACTATTTCTCATAGTAAACTCAATCAAACAGGAAATATAAGAACTATTATTATCACGATAATTGAAAGCCATAGAATGAGAATTGTAAAGGATATAGTTATAATAAAATGATAAAAGAAACCTGAGAAATAGAGTTTTAAGAGAATAAAAAAGTAACCAAAGCTAATTAAGGAATTGTGTGAAAAGTAGTAGTTTGTGTTCCAACCTGGGAAAGCTGAATTCGGGGTATGATAGAACATGGTATAGGATGATAGTAGGAATCGTAGACCTTTATATATCGAGTCTTAAACTAATATTAACTTCCTTTATAGAGGAATTTTTCTTGTAGTATAATTAAATTGAACATAAATTAAGACTAATAATAGTCATATGATGTCATTTATCTTTCATCACAACTAATTGCCATCATATGATATCATTGAATCTTCTATAGTACTATCTTATTCGTAATGTACAGCATACTATTAGGTTACAATTCTGCTCTTTTATTCAACTTCGAAACATACAATATTATTCCTGTAGAGTAACGTACTATATACAATCAAACAAATTGTTAGAGTATTATTGATTACTCTGTAAAGCTTGTAATGATGGTATAATACTTTTGGCTAGTATACCAGGTAATACTACTCTTATGTATCCAATCTAGCCATACAGGCTGCCAGTGTACTATACTAACTATTGTACTCTAATGTTATAGTTTGAAACTAATTGTAGTATTACTATTAATTGTATGAAACAATACTATTCTGATACTATTAACTATGACCTCTTTTATATGTTAGTAATAGTATATGGTATCCTTGACCTCTCATAACAAAAGTGATAATATTATGGTACTATTACCTACTTTAAAAGGTATGACTCTTTCTTTACTGTTTTCTTTTAGCCAATGAGAGTGCTAGGATTTCACCGATACCTAACCATGAAAAAGCAAATATGACATTCAGCTAATAAGAAGGCCTTAAAGTAGATTTGTAATGTATTATACAATTATTGTACTACTAAGTGTACTATTATCTATGACATCATTAACCTTTATTTAAACTATTATATCATACCACTTTATTTGAGTCATATAATTATTGATAGTATTATTACTGCTTTGCAAAAGTGATATCATTTTTAACCTTTCAACCAATCAGAACCCTAGGATTTGGCCGATACCTAACCCTGAAAAAGCAAATATGAAATCCGACCAATGAGAAGGCTTTAAAGTGACAAAAATCTTAAAGTATCTGCTTATAGTTTATAGATACGGGATGAAGGAGATTTTAGTTCCCCCCCCCCTTTTTTTTAGGAAAAGCCCGAGATATACAGTAAGATTTTGGGTCACCGATACTGCCATTCTGTCGACATCACAAGTCTACTCACGCGGTGGATTGAACACACAGATCATACACTCCCCCCCCCCCCAACCTCCCTGAAGAGAACAAAGAGCGTTGCTGGAGGGGCTGGTAATCGCCAACAAATCTCTCCAAGATCGAGTATCCCACTCCTCCTCATCGAGTGTGGATTTATTATATCGGAGCACCAACCAGCTACTGAAATTCAACCCCCCCCCCTCGACAAAACAATCCCCACAATCTAATCCCCATATCTCGCGCCTTGACTAGACCCTTTACGAACGGGGACCCAGAATTTGATGCCCTGTGTTTGTGCAGTGGTGCCTCGCCGCCGCGCCCCCGCCTCACTAGTAGAAGTACTTACGGTATAAGTGGTAGACATACCAGACTCCTGTCTTAGAGTCGAGTGCCCCGGGGGGAGTGTATCACATCATAATCCCATGCAAGGGGTCACGGTCAATGGGAAATTTCTAGAGCTTTATGAGCGTCTGGTTGTATTGCTAATGTATCTGCCGGGGCCCACGACACGAATGTAAGTGTGCAGTTTGTGCAGTTCGTGCTTGGGGGGAACTTTGGCCCATAACTCCCGGGGTCTGTGTTTGCAGAGCAGCTGTACTACTGAACAGGACTTCTTCAGCTCACACGGGTCCCCGGAAACCCTAGTTTGGGGTGATTAAAGGCAAGCATGATACAAAAGAAATGTGTGCCTGGATCTGTGGTATTGCCCTGGAGGAAGTACTCGAGGACGAATAGCCTACACTCAGGGGTATCATACCGCTCCGAGACGCCCCGAGATGCTGCGCATTATTATGAGTGATGCTTTATGGATCACCACAATCTGTTCTGGTAAGCCATAACGCCAATGATTTGTGCGATGCCATAGCCTATCGAGAGAACCCTTTATCTCTCACAAATGCCACACAAGCCAGATTATCTGGAAACAGGGGATGCATTTAAAGCCAGCCACCCCAATCCTGCTCGGCATTTTCAACTGACCGGTCCCATCCCCGGTCCCATTGAACCAAGAGGAAAATAATAAAACAAGGAAATAAGAAGCCCCCCCCGACCACTCTATACAATCCCACGCACCAATTTTGGTATACAAGAGAGAAAAAAATACGCCACTAGCAAGGACTAGCAGCTCATGTCGGAGTGATATAATGGTTTAGTATCCGTCCTTGCCCCACTTGTTGTACTTATCGTGAAGCTCCTAAGAACCAAGTTAACTTTTTTTATCCCGCATACCAAATTTAGAAAAGGGAAGCATACCTTTGGCAAGTTGACGCTGGGAATGACAACAGAGTGCAAAGCGCTTGGAGCATCCTTGGGCGGGTTCCTGGCGTCTCCACCGGGATGGTACTTATACCTAAATCATTCCAACCCACATCAACAGACGAGCCCAAGTATAAAATGAACGAAGGAAGGAGCATCATACTTGAAGTGATCCCTAGCAGAAGTCTCGGTCGACTCACTATGCCATGGCATTCCATCCTTGGCAACATTGATACGGCCTTCTTCGGATGTTGCCGAGGTAGGCTTCCGTCCTATCGCTCGATAACCCGTTAAATCCCCATCTCATATTCCACAGTACTTGTAGGTAGGGAAAATGATAAAACATACCAAAGTAAAAACCCGCAAGTCCAAAAGCACCGGACATTACGGCGAGGAGGATCTTGTACCCATCATGTTAGTTTCCAGCTACCTAATAACCGGAGAGATGGGGGGCGAAGTGAGGCTCAAATGAACAGAAGAATTCTCATACATAAAGTTCGGGATCACGTTTTGCACCCTGCTTCAGGACGGACTTTCCGGTGTTGGCTGCTACTCCAGGCATTGTTTTGTTGTGTTTGTTGACGGCGAATTGAGTATTGCTGCACGATTGCGGTGATGATTGTTTTGGCGAGGGTTATAATAGGGGGAAACGTCAAGGTCACGGATACTGGTATCATAGTCGAAATATCATACCTGGATTTTGTATCCTGTGGCTGGTGGGGGCAAGGTTTGTTGTGGCGGGAAGCCACATAGTGGGGCTCTCTCACTTTTTCCCTCCTTGGCGAAAGGGGTGGTGGGGTGGGATCATGGAATATCACTTTTGGCTTCCGGCCTCGGTCCCCAAAGTCCGGATTCCTACCACTCATTGTCTGGGACATTAGGATTGTTTGGGTGTTCCTAGAGTAGTCCTTCTCGAGGATATCAACATCTTTACAGTAAGTTAACTTCTGCCCCGGTAAGGAATTGTATATTATTATGAGACGTCATAATGCACCTCTAGATCTTGATATAAAACGCTATCGTGAGATGGCGATGGCAGATGCCCGAATATAAAAGGTACCAAGACCGCGCATGGGAGGTAGAGGAACTTAATGGAAACATTGGCCAAAAAGTGCACTAGACAACAACTTTCTCTCGTGACATCCCCGAAGAACAAATGATTTTGAGTAGAGATTTTCTCGATTCATTTCGGCAAAAAAAAACAGATCCCGAATTTATACAGTTTATCCTATGGGAATACGAACTAAATAGTAGTTCATATCCTATAGAACGGGATTATGTTACTAAATTACATCAGTTTTCCAGAACTTCATTCCCCTTTCTGTTTGGATAGCGTATGACTGGTTGATTCAAGTGCATTTATTCGTTAATTTTTGCAAGCAATCTACTCCCAAGTCAGTCTCAAATGCCCCAAACAATTTCATTGAATGGGGTGAAGCGAATGACATACTCATGATCTCTGAAGAGGTGGTATTCCTCATCTCCAACCTTGACCGGGCTTCCACCGTACTATCACATCACCGTTAGTCAGTAATGGGCAATTTTCACTGCAGCAGAAGTAGAATGTATAATGTACCTGAGGGATCAGAACTCTGTCTCCAGGCTTGACAGATACCTCGATTCTCTTTCCCTCCTTGTTGGTTGCTCCAGGGCCGACAGCAAGGACCTTGGCCTCAGAGAGTTTCTCAACAGTGGACTCCGGAAGGTAAATCCCAGACGCAGTCTTTGCCTCGGCCTTGATACGTTGTACCAAGATGCGGTCGAGGAGAGGTGCAAGTGACTTGATAGAACGAAGAGAAGTAGCCTAGCAAACGAACAAACCCATCAGTGAGAACTCATATATTCCACCCAAACCTTGAAATTCACCATTGAGAATATCGAGAATATCAGCAGCAGTTGGAGATAATTCGTCAAAGAGAGCGAGAGTAATCGCACGATTATATCGTTGAATGGGGAAGGAAGAAAGAGAAGAAAAGAAGGAAAAATGCCCACACCCCGCCAAAGGACGCCCTCAAATTTGTACCATCAAAAAAAGTCTTGGCAGAATAATCCAGAAACCGAGGTCGTCCACTCCATACCCCAACCCACCATCATCGCACTACATCGCAAAACAAACTCTACGTCGACTCACCCATTCTCGCCTCTTCACCACCACCCCTCATTTTCGCCAATTGGGACATGAATTCTTTCAGAGCCGTTAGCAGGATCGCCCTCAGAGTGAAGCCCACTAGGGCACTTCTTGCTCCCCGCAGGAACTACGCCGAGGCTGCGGGACCGGCTGACAAGATTCGGCTGTCATTGGTGCTCCCTCATCAGGTGGGGTGGTTGTTTCTTTTCCTTGAGAACATTTGCAGACTTTGGAAATGGATATTGTTGCTGAGTTTCGTTCCGTTCCTACATTTTAGTCCATCTACAAAGCTTCAGATGTGTGAGTTTTTTCCCACCGAGATTTTCTTATTCCCCGGCCAACCCTGGGGGATCATATAAGCATTGAAGGGATCGTATATCATCATGAACTTCCACATAACTAACCAACAACCCTACGTTACAGTATTCAGGTCAACATCCCCGCCGAATCCGGCGACATGGGTATTCTCGCCAACCACGTCCCATCGATTGAGCAGCTCCGACCCGGCGTAATTGATATCATCGAGGAGGGTGCTGGCAGCAAGCAATTCTTCTGTTAGTGAGCCCCCGCAACGATGAACCCACCAATCCACCCCCACCCATTGACAAAAGCATTATGCGGAATTTAGTATCCGGTGGCTTCGCAGTCGTCCAACCAGACTCTCAACTGAGTATAAACGCCGTCGAAGCCTTCCCTCTGGAAGACTTTAGCCCCGAGGCTGTACGTGCTCAGATTGCCGAGGCGCAGAGGATTGCCAACGGAAGCGGTACTGAACAAGATATTGTAGAGGCCAAGGTTGAACTCGAGGTTTGTTTTAACCCCTCCCCTCCTCTCCCCTAACCCCGCACTCTGTGACGTCGAGAGAGCGAGCCAGTGAGCGAGCAGAGGTTCCGATCCACTAGTAATTGACACTTTAACCGTTACAGGTTCTCGAAACCCTCCAGGCAGCTTTGAAATAGCCTATCAAAAGAGAATCCGCTGGTAAGGCTCTAGAAGTTCCTTGACTTCTTTCATTTTTCGCCCTCTCTTTCCGTTTATCCTTTCTCACGTTTACCACTATGATACTCCATTCCCAAAAATTCCCCCGGAACAAAACATGTATAGAAAAAATCATGGGAAGAGAATAAGAAGGGAGAGAATGGGAGAATGGGGAAACTGTAAACCCCTTTAAACCCCTTAAAAAGATCCAATCCTTTACGTATACCATACCACACCACATACACATATGCCCTCACACAAGTGAAAAAAATACCAATCAATACACTCTCAAACCCGATTCATCGAAATTACTTAGATTTCTTAGCCTTCCTATGCCGGTACTGTATTCGGATACCAAGACTAGCCCGGGAACATTCCCAATGAATAGTCGTTTCTGATCTGCAGCAAGTAAGCCTATCAGTTTGTAAAAAGAAATTCCATGAATGCTTGGATAAAATCGAGGGATAGTGAACCCTCTTGCGATTTTTTGTTTTGCCAGAAGGGGTATCTACGACAGTTGGGCCAATACGACGGTGTTCACAGATTTTTATTATAATTTATTATTATTTTTGGAAAAACCTTTTCCCGCCACGGGTTCCCTATGCTCACGGATTAACGCCCACATCCAAGCGCTATTACGGTATCCAAGTATAAAGATACATAAACCCACTTACCACCAAATCCACCAGCCAATACGGTAAGCCAGCGCTCTCTCTAGACTACCGGTACCCTATGATAATTTACTAAACTCACAGCAGGCAAGAAGCATTATACCGCTACCGCCCAGTACCGGTACCCGAAAAGTCGGATTCGCAAAATATATGGCAACGAATCCGCGCTTATCCGATATCTTAGCCCATACAGGCACAAATCCGCGACCCCTATTCTCGGATACTCGTACCGTAATGTCGAAGCACTCTTGAAAAAAGGAACTGCTATTGCATACCATGCACCAGCAGTTCTTTTTAAAACTATGATACCAGTTGACTTACCTCTTTCTTGCCTGCTTCGAGTACTAAACCTCTCCAATATGATACCGGTACAGTACAGTACAGTACTCAAACTCAAACCTAGTTTTACATATAAGTTATACCTACAGCACAGGGGGGGGGGCCTTCAACCAACTCCCTCCTTCCTCCCTTCCACCCTTCCACGCTCCATCCATTCACTCACCCTTTCAATGGTAGTAAAAAAAGGAAAAAAAAAAAGGAAAGAAAAAATGCCGTATGATACAAATGCGTTGTTACGAGAAAGCAAGGCTACCCTTGCCTGTGAGCAAGAGCAAGCAGGCGATAAACAGGACAATGCTGAGAGAAAGAGAGGGGAAAAAAAACTACGTGGACCTTATCGTCCGGGCAAGCACTCAAGCAAGTAGGTCTCAACTCAACAGTGTAGAGCTGAATGGAAGACGAGTATGGTAGGGTTATGCTGCCGTGCGCAAGGCAGCATCATTCAAGTAGCTAAGTGCTCGCACAAGGCTCTGACAATTCGTTCCTGGCGGGAGAGTATATAGCTATTCTTGTATGGGAAATGTAATCAATTTTTATTATATTGTACCGTGAGTTATATTGTGTGCAGTTTATCAGTATCAGGTACCCGAAAATTTGAAGCTCTGTAGGAAGAAAAAATAAATTGTGATTTGAGTGAACCTAGTACGGGCGCTCAGATGTGCACAGATAATTTGATACCAAATTTTGACCACTATGCGTTCGAGGGCTTTCTAGCTACTACCTATATATTGTGCAGATCATCGCCTAGTACTCGTACAAGTGCAGTTCAGGAAGAATAGATAAGGGGAAAATGCAATTTAGATGGGAAAAGTTTTGAGATGAATGATACCCCTCAAGAGATACAATACTTTGACACTACCATAGGCAGATACTCGTAGATGGAAGGAGAGAAGCCTCGTCAGCCCATACCGTACAGTACTGTGCCGAGACATACCCAGTGCCACGTTACTTCTTTCCTTTCTTTTTTTTCCTCGCATTTCGCACGTTCGCTCTCGCCAAACCAAATACCGGCGTGCCGTGCTTCAAGCTTGAAAAATAAAGGAGACAAGACAAGCACGAGGGAAAGGAGAGAAGGTGGAAAAATAACTCAAATACGGCCCTGTGTTTGATTCAATAAAACAAAAAACCGATCCGGTCTTTAGGGAAAGAGAGAAAGAGAAAGGAAGAACACAAAACCCAAACTACTCCGATGCAAATATTTTCTTTTCCTTTTTCTAACACCAAGTGAATACCGGATTCCTGGACTTGACGGCCTCTAACCTCTCGACGATGACCTTCCTCTGCGCACCTTCGCTGCCACCAACAGCCGAGTATCCCAAATCGCCTTCTGCATCATCATCGTTGTATACGTTCCGCGGGGGACCTCCGCCAAGGCCACCTGTCAGCGAGAACCTCCGCCTTCGAGGGTCGAGAAGGCCCGGAGCATCCTTCCTCCTAGACGGCCCATTCCGGCTGCCAGCATCGAAGCTCTTGTGATCCAGTCTTTGCGGTCTTGGGGAGCCCGGAGCACCACTACGGATACCTGCACGTCCTGTTGGTGATTTGGAGACAGCGGGTTCCGCAGGGGACTGAGGTGAACTAGGAATAAGAGCACTTTGTTGATCGCTGAGCTCGCCGCCGTTACTAGATCCAATACTAGTGGTTCTAGATATTCCCAACCTCACGGAACTTGGTATCTCGTAACGTGGCGGCGAGAGCCCTAGTCCTAGTATATCGATCTCTCGAGACAGAGGAGCCGACGAGGCAGCAGCCCCTATATCCATCTCTACCTGTTCGTTGAAACCTCGTTCAAGGTCATGCTCCCGCCGATGTCTAGCATCAGACGTGGTAGGCACACGTAGTGGAACGGCAACCGGAACTTCCATTTCATCATCCTGCGATTTCGGTCAGCTGTTGTCTAGCTTCCCCAAGCTGCAAGCCCCATGCAGAGATGCAACGTACCCAAACGTGGACCCTCGTTCTCCTTGTCAATTCTAGAGGACCCTGGTCAGGTGTTTTCAAGGTTTCGACTACATTGAACGCCTGACCCTTCAATACTGCGATCTGTTTCTGGAACATTCTCTCCTTGAAGTCTGAGTCTTGCTCAAACAACCGACGAAGTAGGGTTTGAGTTTCCGCCCACCATTTCGCAGATGTCAAGATTGGTAGAAAGTGATCCCTGGTCTTCTGGGAGAAGGGCTGACCGATGAGAGACACCGGGAGGAATAGCCATCCAAAAGGAAAGCTCCTCCATTGATCAGGATGCTTCCAAGGGAAGGCCAACGAGTTGTCAATGGCACCGATAGTCAACGCAGCGCCGGCACCTGGTTGAGGGGTTTCGGACCTTGAGCTTGCAACCATTGGTTCCTGCACTCGATACATGGGGGATGCGGAACGTACGGTGTTCAACCCAACCGTGCTCGGATCAAGACTACCGTTTTGTGGGGACGAAGACACCCCGTTGAGTTGAGTTGGCTGAGACACCACGGTAACCTCCGATGTCTGCCAATTAACCCTGATCATCCAATTATCCAAACCCCTATCTGTGTTCCGCATAATATAATCTAGAATTACGAGCTTCTCAAGCTCCTCGCGAAAGTTTTGCTGCAGCTGCTCAGTCCATACAAACCGGCGATTATCCGGGTCATCCACTGACAGTGGTGTGTGAGACTCCTCGTCAGAGTCATCGTCGACAGCGCCACTAGGTCTACATGCAGACACCCAAGGCGCTCGCCTTCTAGGAGCAGAGTCTGTCCGAAACGATGAATTGAACTGGTCCGGCCATGGGTGCTTTCGCAGAAAAACGTTTGCATCTATCCCATGATATCAGCGCAGGGACTCCGAGTGTGCAAGCGCAAACAAGTGACAAACCCTGAAACCCCTTAAGAAACACTTGGAAACTGCCAACCTTAGATGGCAATGGCTTGTGCTTCTTATAGTAAGCTCGCCGATCCCAGTAGTCATAGTGGAACGATTTGCTTGACAGCTTGACAACATCTGTATAAGGAACAAGAAATGTCTTCAACTGCCGATCCAAAAGGCAAGCCGCAGCTTCAGAGATGTAGCTAAGATTGGGTATCAAGCTGTATCCATATTAGCGGGTAGCTCCAGAGTCGTCAGCTGGGATATATTGCCTACCACGCACGACCGAAAAAGCAAGGGAACCTGCAACCATGGGGCTCAACGCTTAGCAGATACACCCAACCAAATTGCCAACCTGAAGAGTCCAATAGGACTGCGGGGGACTGACAAAGTACGATGAAGCCACTTCATCATTTTAGGATTAAGCTTCCCATAGCTATTGAGAACACTTTTAGCAAATGTGCACAAAAAAACATGAAGCAGGATTGAAACACGTACGGCTCTTCATCCTTTGGTTTGAATACTCCTACAACATTGCCATCACTATCCCGCATAAAGTAGCTTCCGGAGGAGCCCTGCTTGATCAATTTAGGATCGATTCCTTTCCTAATAGCCAGCCTAACGGATTCGACTATCTCCTCGAACTGATCCTGGGTAAACTGAATGTTTTCCGCCACCGGTGGCAGGCCCAATGGGCTGGCATCCGTAAGCGGTCTCGTGCCCTCCGGTGGTACAAAGACCGAGTAAACGATTTCCAAAGGTGGATGCTCCTGCTGCGAACGCCCTTTCTTGAACTTGAATTTGTTGGCAATCTCGTGACTCCACCGCTCCAAACGCGCATTGATCGCTTTGATATCAACACCAGAGCTATTACTTCGCAGGCGCTTCATAGATCTGCCATTGTGAGATGGAGTGACAGGCCCATAGGGAGTTGATAGCATAGAGGTGGGTGGACGAGGCTGAACCGTCACAACCCGGCCGGGGTGATCCACGATGGATTCCCGGTCGTCATCATCCGAATCGGAAAGCTGAGCCTCCTGAGCAAGCCTCTCATAGCCGGAGGCGGCAAGGCGTGGCATCAGAGGAGGTTGTTTAAACCGATAGTGATTATGAGGGGGGTGGATAAGGGGGATGATGATAGCTCCTTCGGTTGTTGTGCGTGGGGTTTGGTTTGCGTGGAGGTAGGGGTTGTGTTGGTGGAGATGGGCAGGCAGTATGGTTGGCAGGAGAAGTAGCAACGTAGAAAGGTGAGTTGAGGTAGGGATTACAAGTGATAGGAACAGGGAACAACAAGGAATGGCCGCCGTACCAGGAATGGTATAGTGTGACCAGGCAAATGGTATGGCAAATTACGATTGTACGGTACTCTACAGTATGATACAACAATACAACAACGAAGCCGCAGGCAACGGATTAGTCTACCGTTCCCGCCACTCGGCTTCTGAAGCGTATCCGAAAGTTTCTGTTTCGACGGTATGATAAAACGCATGCTGTGTGATACTTGTAGCTCCAACACGAAGAGGGCTTCACGGTCTAGTAGATATTCCGGGATCTAGATGATACAGAACTGTACTCGTGGATGGTTGAGCACAATACCGTAGTAGAGCTGTAGAGCCGCATTGCAGAGCCGCTGGCCCCAGTTCCTCCAGTCCTTCTGTAGAGTCCCGGACTGGTATGGGGTGCATTCCGTCGCCAAAGTAAATGCGGCATGGTGAAAAGAAGGTGAATAGAAACATCTTCGGGCTCTCCCGCCAGCCGCCTCGGCAGTTTAGACAACACAGGCGCAGAGCCGCACAATGACGACGTTTCTCACCATTTCACTACCACACCCTCTTCGTGAAAAATGAGATCGAAAAATAAAAAACCCCCCGCGATTTGCTCTGCAGCGCCCACTTCTTTATTTTATTTTCTCGTGTGTGGTGTCCTCCTCGATACCCGCGCGCGCGTCTAAGGAAGGAGAAAAAGAAAAGAGAAGAAGAAGAAAAAAAAGATATCGGCTTCTGAAGTTTTTAACCGCTGGGTCGGTTCTTAACGGTTCTTTTAAAATAGATCTCACCAAACACAATCAATCACTATGCAGTACCCCCCCCCCCCCCAAGAGCATCCCAAAAACAGTATCTCCGCAGGTTGGCGAGAATCACAACCATCACCTCAACCCATATTGAGGCAACCTTCTCCGGAATAAGGCTATGGGCAGTAACGTACTCGTACAGACCTATTCCCGGCGAATTCTTCGAAGTCCGACTTCCCATGCATTAAACCAAGATAGGCGAGAAAACCTCTTGTCTCTGAAACTTCTCGTCAATCTGGGGGACACGCTTGGCGTTTAAAAATTTACCCAAGAGGTCAAACTGGCAAAAATTGCCGATGTCCCCAATTGTGCTGGGGTGCGGTCCCAGTACCCGTACGGTTGTTGGCCTCTTCTCCTTTCTTCTTTTTCTAGTGTGAAGGGGCGGCATTACTTGTCGACAATTATTATTATAATATTGTGGAAATCAATCACAAATGAGTGGTTAGTCACTGTATTCCGATATTTCATAGTCTCAACCAGTATTTTTTGATGGATTTTTACAATGCTATTATTATTTTCTCTCTCTCTCTCTCTCTCTTCACCTGAGAGCTCCTCTCCCCCCCTGTTCCCCTCGTCCGCCAACGATCCACCATCGGCGGATAATCTTATCGTACCGCAGAGCTTCCAAGCTCCCGGGAACGGGCGGTCGGCTCAGTCCACCAAAAAGTCACCGACGTGATATTTAATTATGAGTTTGTGTGTGTGAATGTGTGTGTGTGTGTGGCTGCTGGCTGTGATGCAACCAGAAGGTGAGCTGCATGCTTCTAGAAGAATGATGGAAGACTCCTTGTTCGCTTGGCGTGATCCTAAATTGGAACAGTGGGCATGCCGACTGCGCTCACTCCCAATTCAGAATGTGATCACCCAACGCTATCGGAGAATCTCACGGATTCTCACTTATCAGAAGCGATGCTAATCCTAATCGTTTACCGTACAGTACTGTAGTTGGCGGGAAAGGAACAAGGGGAGCTGAGGAGGCACGAAACAAAAAAGGGGTAAGGCAATCGTCCAAAATCGTACAATTATTATGGGGGCAACCCCACCATCACCGCACCAAAATATGCGTGTCAGCAAATTCCCCTTATACCCATGTTCGTCATGCCGCTTATCTCGAGTTCGGGCCGGGCGTGGCTCGGAGAAGACATGTCGTTGTAGACCTTATGTATGATGCATAGTGCCAAGTACCTGGCTGTATTTTCGGGATTATCTGGAGCCCGGTGCTAATTTTATCGAAGTACATTTTCCCCAACTGCTCGGTACCAGATGCTGTGGATAGGCAGTGGACTCGGTGCTTCTTCCCTTACTGCTTTGCCGCGGTTGCTGCAGGCTGGGGTATGAGTGCTGGTGCTGAGTGCTGGTGCGCAGCACAGCAGCGAGTGAGAGAATTTGAATTGGTGAAGAAACATGGTGGGGGGTTCTGTGAGGGATATTGAGAGTGACAAATACGACTAGAGAGTGAAGGGGAGAGAAGGGTGGTAGAGGAATGAAAAAGGTCTTAGATTGAATGGCATATAGAGTAGAGAGAACACGCAGGCGCAGGGAAGGCATGCGCGTGTGTCTCTCTCTGTATGTGTCTATCGTTAGCCAGGGGAAAGGGGGATCAATTGATGAGCCCCAACGAGTAGCAAGTGAATGGGCGAATTAGAGAGTGGACAACGGGAATATTGATAATGATAAACTGTGATGCTAATGGCCAGAATTTATTGTGTAGATGTCAAATCCCGTAAGTATGATGTATCGGATGCCAGGGACATCGAGTGATGGGAGGTCTACAGGATGGGGAAGGAATGGGGAGGGGACCGCGAGCAGAGTTTGAAAAATACGGTTAGACCCACAACTCTCTCGCCCCCATTGAAGCAGGGCAGGAAGTGCGGTGGGGAGATCTGGTTCATCGAATAGTAATGATCGTAATTTGGCATCCGCCTCCACAAAGCACTAGAGAAAGGCGAGTGGATGAGAGTGTGGGTGTTATTCTGTTTTTTCCTCCTTCTTTTTCCTTCTATGGTGTGTGTATCTGCACTTATCAAAGAAGCATTTTTTCTCTCACAGATCCGGGCTTATCTACTGCCTGCGCACCACCCCCTTTCCACTCTTTCGTTGTTTCTTTCCTCCTTCCATCCTCATTCCTTGCAGCCCTCGATCTGTAACCGCGCTCCACAAAAAGAAACCCAGTCCACCACCACTCACTTATCCTTCATCCTTCAACTCCTTTCCCCCTCGAGCACCTTCTTAGTATTTTTTTGACTTTTATCGTTGGTTACGGTATTATATTCCTACTGTATTTGTTTTTCCTTCAAGTATCCCACATCCCCCCTCTCCGGCACCAGCAATCCATCAACACAGCCTCTCCTTTTTTCATTATCGAAATATCGCTCTCGTTTTCTACTCCCATCCTCATATATTACTCGTTCGCTTTTTATCTACCCACCACTTTTGAACTTGTTCGTCTCCCTGCCTCCCCCCATCCACTCCCACATTCAAAAACAAAACCCCTTCCTCCCTTCTTCTCACTTACACACACTCCCCCCCACCCATAATCGTACTCAGTAATTATTATCTTCCTCGCCTGTCCTCTGATCCTATCGCTCACTCATAAACACTCACTCACCTCTCACTCAAACCCTCTTCCTACACCCCCTCCCCCCCATCATCCCTTTATCACCTGCTCTGCTTCTACAAAGCAGGCCTCGGTGCTAGAATAATCATAAGCTGGCTCCCACGGCTCTTTTCTATTCTCCTGCTCCGGAGCGGCTCCCATCTCCGCATCATCTTCTTCATCCCACATCTGGCAGTGACGAAACAATCCTTCCTTCCATCTCACGGACTCCATCTAGATCCCCATTGCCATCTCTCAACAACACGCTGGCTTCCGTCGCTCTCCCGTCTCCCCCGTTGCGGTAGGTTGCCAACCCCCCCCCCGTTATTTAAACTTTTCGCCTTTTCCCGCTCGTGTTATCAACCCGAACTTTCCTTATCTCCACGCGAGTCACTTTTCCCCCTAAAGATCTCCTTTACTGACGTTCAACTCAATTATGGATAGGATTAACGGGGGTTTTCCAATGACTTTCGCAACTTCATCACCAGGGGCGAGTACTGCTGGCCAGGGGACTACTCCTGTATGTGTTTTCTTCTGCTTTTTTCGTACCCTGTTGACACGCGACTTTTTTTTCTCCCCTCCTAATTTTTTTCTTCGCTTATCGCGTATGTCCTAACACAATGTAATAGCCCATCTGTCAAAACTGCACAACGTCAACAACTCCATTATGGCGACGGGATGAAAGTGGATCAGTTCTCTGTAATGCATGCGGTCTATTCCTCAAGCTTCACGGCAAGGCACGACCCATTAGCTTGAAGACGGATGTTATCAAAAGTCGAAACCGTGTGAAGAATTCTGGTCAGCCGGCCAAGAAGAAAGTCGGTCATATCTGTTACCTCATGGTTGCCATTGTCTAACTCAGATCTTTTGCAGAGTCTATTCGATTCACCCAATGGATCGGCAAATAACCACTCAGCAGCCCGGTCAGAAAATGGGACACCCCCACCCGGGCACCGCAAACCATCTTCAGGCACCGCTTCGAATAGATCAGTATCTCCCCAATCCCGGGCCGGAACTCCTCTACCACCACCATCGCATATGGCACCATCGATATTTGAATCTCTTCACCAAGCTGAAAACTCAATGGTTGGTAGCCCCTCAACACTACCAGCCATAAACACCCTGAATCATCCATCGCCAGGATCCACATCTTCGCTCCACGATCGGCACTTGGAGAACCCGGCACTGACTCTTGATAGTCTGATCAGTGCTAATAATAAACTCAAGACTCGTGTGGCCGAATTGGAATTGGTGAACGATTTATTTCGAGGCCGAGTGAGCGAACTCGAGACTAGCGAAGCCAATGCCCGGCGAGCGGAAATCACACGGAGAGAAGTCGAGGCGCAGTTACGGTTGTGCTTGGATGCCAGCGTTAAGCGCGAGGAAGAGCTCAAGAGGAAATTAGACGATGCTGAGAGGGAGCTTACCGACCTGCGTGGCGATCAGCAACGGAAAAAGGTCAGAGTCTCTGACCTGACTGAATGAAAAATCATTCCGAAGGGTGAACAAAACAATCACGGACAAAAGAGGAGGAGCAAAAAAAATTAAATTTAAAAGTTAATATGGTTTGCATGGGCCTATTCCTAAATACTGACGGGCGATTTTGTTACATGTCCTGCGACTTTTTCCCTTTTATTTTACATTTTTCGCTTTATACATCCATGGTTGAGATTTTTCAATCTCCCTTGACCATTCTGACAAAAGCAAAAGATAAAAAAGTTTTTCTCGCTCTGGGGCTTTCTGGTATGGTCACAGGCTAAGAGAATAGAAAAAAAGAAAGAAAAAAAAGAAAGGGAATGAGCTCTTGTGGGAGTATTAGGGTTTTGGCTGTCTATTTTTGTTTTTCTTTCCTTTCGTTTTTTCCTTTATCTCACTTCCGCCCCCCCCCCTTTATCTCTCTCTACTCGAGCACTTTCCTCCTTATTTATCTCCCTCGACACCACACCTTTTAATCTAATTTCATCATTTCTTATCGCTTACTAACTAACTAACTTACCTTAACGCTGATGGTCTTCAGTTCCTCTTATTTTTTATCTTTCGTTTCTTATCCCCATCCCCATCGTCATCATCGTTATCGTCATCATCATCAGCATTTTTTCTTTCCTTCCCGTCACTCATTCATTTATTTGCATTTTCACAGTTATATGGACGGATGGACGCTAAACTTCGCGTGGTGGGCCTAGTTTTTTCTCTCTCTTTTCTCATCATCCAGTTTACAAAAAAGTTGGCGGGGTTCTTTTTTTCTTTCTTTTTTCCTTTTCACTCTTTTCTAAGACGAAGATTACTTACCTATTGTAACTCTACTCATAATAACTAACTTTTGGATCTGATTGATTATATTTTTATTATATTTTTATTTTTATTTTTTTGTTCTATGCTTGTTCTGTCTCTTCTGGTCTTGTGTGTGATAGAGCTCCTTTTTTTTTCCCTTCAATTGGAATGAATAGATACCGGTAGATAGAGATACCCTGTCATATCATATCATATCAGCCGGCTGGGGCTTGTTTTGTTTATCGGATGGGATGAATACCGTGTCGTACCAGGGGAAGCAAGGATAGACGGGGGCTGGTTTACGGGCAATCGTAATCGGAAATCAGGACCCTATCATTGCCGGTAGGTTGATATTTTTGATTGATTTCCTTCGGGAAGTGGTGTGGTTTTTCTCTCTTTTTTTTTTCCCTTGCACATTACCAATTCGAGTACCGGCGCCTTATGGGATTTATTCGTGCTGCACTACTTGGCAGTTCAGTTATGTTGTTGGAGGAGGGAGTGCCGGTATGAAATATGATACCGGCATGATAAGGGGCTTAGGTCGGTGGATAGACTTACTCGTAGACAGTAGTTAACTTATCGTAGACAGGCTAGACCGCGGAAGTGTCTAATTCAGGTAGCGCACGCCGCCGCCGCCATAGCTTAAGTCAACTCGAGTACCGATACCGGTATTGATACTCCTCAAAAAGTCTTGTCCTCGCTCGAGCACGATGTGCACAAACAACCACTCTACCACATACCTCCTCGCCTGCAAGAGTCGCACTCACTCACTTCTCACAACCACCTCCCATAGATACTACTACCACTTACCACTTACCATAGTTTCTATGGATATTCTATTTAGGAGCGATATCAACAACAACCATCCTACCGGTACTGGTACGGTTATCGTAGGCTGCCAAAGGGGAGTATTGAGTACTCAGTAGAGTATAGTACCGGTAATTGCCCTTGTTATTACCACTGGCGCCTATAGACTACTAGAACAAACTTCTGTTTGTTTGATCTTGGCGAGTAAGTAATACGAGTAGTCTAGTGGTCGTCGTCGTCATCCCGAAATTTCCCATTCCACGACGACACACCCCTACGGTAGGCGCGCGTGTGTCGAACGGACGGCATGCTTGTACAATACTGTACCAGTACAGTTAGGCAGGTACCGTATCGTGCAGTACCTGAACTGTCCGGGTGGGGGGGGAGAATGTTCTTGGGGATTCTATATATAAAAGTTTTTTTGAGGGGATAACTTGCATAAGTTTGCCCTGGTATGTTCAGCTTCCCATGGGAGGCGGGGGGGGGGGCGTTACTCGAGTGGCCAGTCGGTCAGTCGGTTGGTTTTTTTTTGGTCAGGGGTGGTGCAGTGCTGGTGTACTCGAGTACAATACGGTGCTAGCATAATATAATGTTGTAAAATGTTTGGATTGAATAGGTAGCATTCTGCGGTCCTACGGAGAGAGGGGGGGGCTTGGATGGACTACTGAGAACGCCTGTGTTTATAGAGTGGGTCTAAAGGAGTGGGGGGGGGGACTTGGGGGAAAATAGTGTTTATTGCATGAATGGAAGGGTTTATACTCTTATCCGCAATTCATGTCCATGCTCACCTGGAAACGGTGCTTTATCATGGTTTATCTACAGGGTCACGGTCTTCCTACGCGTAATAGCGGTGGTGCTGGCAATGGGTATGGTTCGAACCGCGCAATTGTATGGGTATAGTACAAGTTACAGGCATTGATGATACTTGTAGATCAGTATTACAATTACAAATGTCCCTGCCCTCGTGTCTATTCGGGTACCGGTACTTGTACGGTACAAGTAGGAGAGTAAAAAAATAAACAGGGGGGAAGAATGGGGGAAGGAAAAAAAAGAAGCAAAAAATACTTTGCACAACTCGACTTCTGCAATTGGTACTCAAATGTTGTCTAATTCACACGAGATTGGAATCTTTGCGGAGGATAGGGAAAACTTTGGATGCCGTAGAGGAGGAAAATGAAGGCGAGTTCATTTTTTTTGCGGTGGTGTCGAGTGTTTACGACAATAACCTCAGCCTACTTCAAGCAGAATGAGTGCTGATACTCGCATATCCCGACCGCCTGCGATGGCGTTGGATGGTCCCCAGCGCGGTAACAAGGCCTAAAAATGCAGCCCCAAGCGTAATCCAATAACTGCTACGGTAACACTCAAGGCCGAGATTACATTCACGAGGACCCTCGGGGGTGATCACGCTGTGGTCATCATATACCCGACCTATTATAAAATCAGTCAGCCGACGAACTTTTCTTTTTCTTTTTTCCTTCCACCACCCTTCTATGTTTCAGCCGCAAATTTGGGTGAATGATGAGATAACGTGGCGGGTTCTCGAGGAAGAAAAACTTTGCCACTTGCTTGAGATAAGCTGATATGCATTTCTGCTGCGGCGATCTTTTTTTTCCCACTCGTCGGAATTTTGTTTCTGGCGTATGATGGTGTGAGGATGTCCGGTACCGGGTGTATGATTTTTTTTTTGGCACAGCAGGGCTTGCGTTGTTACACTGCCAGGGAAAAAGAAGAAAAAAATCGGACGAAAAAGTAACGTGCTCACCGTAGAAAATATTAAAGATTTGGCCCGAAATCACTGCTGACACTGTCATCGTCCCCCAGTTTTGCGATAGGCCATGTAGGCCAAATTCTTCCGAAATCTGGAGCCAAGCCTCCATCAGTCCAATCTCTTGCTGGTGGGGTCGGGGCTTTTCGGCAAGCCGTTCCGGGACCCGCGTCGTTCTCCAATTGATGGGGAGGGGAATGAAAGAGGATGTACCACGCGGATCAAGGTTACAGAATCTCGGAAGAGAAGGGAAGAATATATGTACGAAAAAGGGCTGAGCATGTGCGCTTAGGGATCAATTTACTCACTATTGTTGGATAAACACCAAACAGAACACCGTATCCAAGACCACTCAACGAAGAGACCAACCAAAGCCAATTGGGGTTCTCAACGGTTAACGCACACAATTGTGCCAGTGAAAATATGCTCGCCGACGCTACAATCAACCAAAGGCGCTGGAGTCCGTACTTCCGGTGGATTATATCAGAAGATACCCCTATTCGCTCCGAAACACGTATGTTAGTAATTATTTTGCTGGGGCGGAGTACAGAGAGAATTCCAGGCACATTGAATCATACCACTGAGCATACGACCACAAAAGCTACATAGCGAAAGTATGGAGACATGCAGAGACTGTTGCCCCTGGATATAATCTGGGTGCTCGTCAGGCGCAAATTTCGCCCACAATGCTTGAACCTGCAGGTTCTATTAGTCTTAAGTTAGGGAAATATTGTAATGTCCTGCATACAGAGTGTCCGATATTGCTGCAGAAGACGTCAGAGACCCGAAAATGCTATTGAGGGGTTGAGAGGGGTCTGGACATACTTTATAGTCATCAGACCAGTTCCAGTGAGAAGCCCTAGGAGAGAAAATAATAGCCAGAATTCAGGCTTGTAGGCCAAAGCCCAGCCACGAATATCTATATGAATGTCACTATTGCCAACAGCTTGTCCGTAATTACTCTCTGCATCCACTCGATCTTCCTCACTTCCACCACTCGAAGAAGATTTCGTGAGGAATGAAGAGCTTTCATCTGGCATGGGATCCGGATTCGCTACTGCGACGATTGTATCATGACTGGTGGTGCTCGTACCTGGTTCAGCATAGGAACTCATCACTGGCGAGTGTCGGCCTTCACCGGATTTTGTCCGGCGAAGTCTGTTACCTCTTGGAATATCCAGAGGGGGTATTGCAGAGTATGCCCTTGAGACAGGAATGACACGGAGGAAAAAGAAGGATATAAAAACGATGCTACTGGTTGCCAGGCAAAGGACAAGCAGGAAGTCGCTGGTGTTCCCCGGGAATAGCCATGAAGAGATGAACGAAAAGAAGAAGGCACTGAGACCAAAAGCCGCCAAGGGCAAAGCCGTTGCTGTCCCTCGATTCTGTGGGAAATTGAGAGCAGCTTGAGTGGGGTCAATTAAAGTGGCTTGACATCATTGACATTTTAGGGGTTAGGGTTTGCTCGTACCAGCTTTTATGGCTCCACCAAAGGCGCAACAACTCCCGACACCTGTGAGTGCGGAGAAAAAGCACAACGCGAAGACGTTCGTCGATCCCTTCCCACCCTCCATGGCTAGGAAGGATTAGATCATGCCTGGCCACTCGGGAGGGATTAGGGTTAGGTTATTCACCTAGATACATTGGATAATACCCAATCAGCAATGCCGCAGCACCTATAAGAAGAGGCAGCCGGGGCCCTTTAGAGTCCACTAGAATTCCACTTGGTATCCCTGTTACATACGATAAATCGAGTAAGTAATTCGTCAAGAAAGCCAAAGCCACGGGAGTCAAGATCGAACCCGAAAGGTACATTCCTGCATTCGGTAGAAAAATCAGTTAAAAATTTCTAGGATCTTTGTTATTGGATTTAACCTAAATTCCCAAATGTTCCCTGTATATCCAGTTAGAACTGATTTCAGGAAAGGTAACTTTGAGGGTTGTTAAAGGGTCTAACAATCAAATTACTCTCCGTCGCAGTGAGGTGGAGCCTAGTGGCTAGTTGGGGAGCATAGGCCGAATAGACATACTATGCAACTCGGATTAGTGAGGTATTGTGGCAGGAGGGTCAGGGGCGTTTGGGTATCAAACATTTGTCCCACAGGCTAGTGAAATACATGTCGAGGCAGCTAAGCTCACGAAGCGGGCAATACGCAAGTGCCTCTCCGGCATTCTACCGGTATAGAGATGCTACAATTCTGTAGCGCGAGACTCCCCAAAGATAACGACCGATAACTCACGAAGTTAGAGGGCGTCCGGAAAAGAATAAGGTAGTGGGGAGAGTATAAGCGCAGGATCAGGGTATTAGCGACAGCTTCAACCGCATCTAAGTTAGGGAGTTGGAGTGTTTTGGTGAGGAAGATTGTGTTGGAGCCGGCGATGGATTAGAGCTTCATTTTTCCCTCCCGGCAAAACGACGAACGAATGTGACAGATGAATAGATAATGCGGTATTGCGCAATTACACTGTTTCAGATGTGTTGATCCCGGGGAGGAAATGATAATAAGCGGAAATGTCAAAGGTACCGGCAGTATCTCTCTTCTATAGAGTGGGGGGGAGGGAAGGGGTGGGTGATCAGAGAATGATCAGAGGGTTCATTCACGGGACCTTTTTCTGTGACTAGGACGACGGGAGTGTTTGGGGGATGATGAGGGACGGAAAAGAGTCGAGGGAAGAGAGAAATGCCGGCGGCTTAGTTTGTGGCATTCAGCTACCGGTGAGAAGCGTGACATGTGTTACTGTAGACACTTGGATAACTCATGTCAGGGCAACGCGGTTAAGGATCTTCGCAGCTGATGGAACCGGGACCAACGAAGAGCCCCAAACTGGCGCCAATATTATCTGAGACACGTGTAGGAGTACGAGTACGTACTCGGACATGGAAGTAAAAATCGAGCAGAACAAGGATAAGACCGGGAATCTCGGGAATCTTACAGATAAGAAAATTGAGGAAAAAGGGGAAAACTAGGAGGCTAAAATCCGGAGCTGTTGCATTCAAGCACCTTCTCAACACAATTACAGAGAGCAGGCCATAGTACATTGCTATAGGAGTGTAACAGCATCCATGAACACATTAGCATACAAATTTTCTCCCAAAAGATTCAATACCAGACAGTTTCAATTCTCCCTCCAGCCCCACAAAAAAAAGTAAAACCCCCCATAACACACAATAGGAATGAATGTTAACCAAAGTCGCATATCCTCCGAGTCCCGCACATCACATATCAGCCTAACCACCTGTCCAATAGGTACTGCCAATAAAAAAAAATACAAAGTACAAAAAATACAATAATCCAATGCCCATTGCGCAGTGATTCAATTTGTATGGGCATAGTAAAAATAAAAGAAAGGAGAGTATGGAGCTTTAACTACCATTTAGTATGACCACCGGTCACAGAAATAAGATCAGAAACCCGCTCCGGAAGAGAAGAGGTATATCCCAAAATTATTTCAGGTGTAAGTGCATTCCATTCCTCCGTAATTGCTAGACGTAACTCAGGAACGGTCGTGGGACGTGGGTTTCGGCGGGTAATATTCCGCTTAAGACGCTTCCAGACTTCTTCAATTGGGGACATGTCAGGGGAGCTTGCGGGGCATGGGAATACATATGGTCCAATCCCAATCCTATCAAGTTCCATTTTTGTTCTCTGAGCCTTGTGGGCTGAGGCTCCATCTTGTTGAAAATAGAGGTAACCAGAGTAACTGCCTTCATGGCAAAGCTGCTGCCACCAGGAGAGAAGTATAGGACGAATAACGTGCTCAATATAGGTCTCAGACGCAATTTTCCCCCAACTATCAGTCTCCCAAACCACCAATTATGACTTCTGATCACCACAAATTGCCCCCCAAACCATAACGGTAGTAAGCTTTTTGAATTTGGGAACTAAACAATCCTTGTCGTATTCTTCACCCGGTTTTCGAGTTACCCAAATTGTCCCAGACATCTGCCCACAGTTGAACGCTGCCTCATCTGAAAAAATAACATCACCCCAATTGTCTTCACTCCAATCTTGAAACTGTAGTCCCCAATCGAGACGTTTTTGTTTAGCCGTTGCTGTAAGAAAAGGCTTAACTCTAGCTACACGGCGATTGTAGCCTTGACTTCGAAAGATTCGGCGAAGAGTACGATCAGATGCCTGAATTCCTGCTAATTTCGCAACCTCTGATAAAGGAAGCCGACGGCTTTGTGCGCTAGCAGTAGCGGTTTCAATAGGAAGGCGTTTAATGGGAGTTGTAAATACTGTTTTACGGCCACATGAACTATAATTGGGACAATTGACGCTATCGGAATTCGTACTATCTGTGCTGTGAACAACCCGAGAGATCCTTCCCATCGGTATGGCAAATTCCTCGTACAACCAGCGATACGTCCATCCTCCTTGCTGATAAAGTCGACGAATTGTATCACGTTCGGTTGGAGTTACAACTCGGTACCTTTGTTTTTGGTGTCATTGGTTCTTCATTTTCTTCTCCTGCTTCTTCTTCCACTGCTTCTCTCTCCTCCTCGCTGTAGTGCTTTTCCAATTCTCAGTTTAGTGTTGCTTTAATATAGCTGCTCTCATACTTACATATCTAACTAACAAATCAGTACCAGTACTCAGTCCCACACTGGTATCCACTGCTCCTCCCTGTGACATTGGTGTATCACAACGATTAGAGTTATGCCAGCGAATATAATCATCAAAGGAAACATCGGCGACCCCTTTGATTGAGCTTTCTGCACTCCTTGTACTGTCACTCAAGCTGGGTTCAGTAGCATGAGAGCGTGTAGTAGGCATGGAATGTGAATTAATGAAAAAAAAGTAGGATTGGTCTTGTGTATTTGTGAGTATGTCTATATAATTTGACTTACTTACGGTAATGGCATACTTTTATCTTTTACAGGTGGCCTATCCAAGAAACAGGTTTCATTCATTTTATCATTCTAACATCATACAGATATCATCATGATATTATTACGTCTGCCAAGTTTTAGTCCAGGTTCTTTCACACTCAAGCATGCCGATCTCTTCTGCTATTCTGGCCAGCTCACTACTTCCCCACAAAATCTGGATTCTTCCCGTGCTCGATTTTTACTTCCATGTCCGAGTACAGTAGAAATTCGAACAATACTGTAGGTAAATTTACCGTTTTCGCGCCAGGACTTTCAGTTGCCTTTACTGGTAAGGTCCGACACTTTTCTTAGGTTTTCGCAAGTGTTTTCGTCTCCCTTTCCAAGAGAGGGAATTTTGGACGTCTGAGCCCGGGTGCCAATTACTCGAGTATTTGGGTCTGTGGGTAGCACGAGTATCACAAAAAACGCGCCCTGTGGATCACAGAGCAATCCTGCCGGTATGACACCAGATCTTCGTCTCAGCTTTCGATGCAACCTGCAGCCGGGTAACAGACTCCCTTCCTAACGTGGGTCATCTGTGGCTCTAATCGTCTCATTTCGTGTGGCGCAACCCACCGTGCCAACAATCTCCAAGCCACAAGGATCTCAATCAGACCAAGCTTCTTCCAACATCGCAAGTACTCCAAACTCCACTGAGCCCTGGATACCTCACACCCCTCACACCCCTCACAATCACCAAACGACTTTCGTCGGATAGTAAAAAAACACCACCAATCGCGAATCTCTACACATCTAATCGGCCCTCTACTAGAGCTCGTCTGAGATCTGGAAATGGGCGCCCTGCTCTCAATCCCGTTTCTGGCGGTTCCCAGCCTAACCACAGTATTCCGCTCCCCCCCGCTTTGCCTACCCAACTTCATACTGACACGATCGCCAGATTGGCTCTTTCGCTGCGTCGTGTTGTGGTGCTGCAGCTTGTTCCGCACTGTGTAGTGCTTGTGGCAAATGTGGCAGTAGGTATGGGGGATTTTTGATGCTCATTAGATTGCGATAGGGGGTCATAGCTAACTTCACCGCAGTACTGCCACGAGAATCGCTTATGCTTGTGTGCACCCTAACTCGAACATTTTTATTCGGGGTCCTGGTACTAACGTTTGATAGTGCTCTTCTTGTTAAACAGTATTATCTCATGGATCATGCTCTCACCCTGGGCTATTAAGAAGCTTGAGCATTTGGCCCTCGACTATTTCCCTATCACTTGTTTGGGGGAGCAATGTTACGGTTTCGTCGCGGTACATCGTATACAATTTGCTCTTGGTGTTTTCCACGCTGTTCTCGCCGCTATTCTTGTAGGGGTCAAGAGCTCGAAGGGCGGTCGCGCAGCTATTCAGAATGGGTTAGTGCTGCTAATACTAACAACATAGGAAAGAAGGCTCTAACGGTTATCCTTTAATAGGTATTGGGGGCCCAAGATTATTGCCTGGCTTTTACTTATCGTTCTTACTTTCCTTGTCCCTGAGGGCTTCTTCCTTGTCTGGGGAAATTACGCTGCAACCTTCGGCGCTGTCTTGTTCCTTCTTCTTGGCCTCGTCCTTCTTGTTGACCTTGCGCATACCTGGGCTGAAGTTTGCCTGGAAAAGATTGACAAATCAGACTCTAGAATATGGCGTGGTATCCTTCTTGGCAGCACGTTAGGGATGTACATTGGGAGCTTGGTACTCACCATTGTGATGTATGTCTTCTTCGCTGGTAGTGGATGTTCTATGAACCAAGGTGTGCTCTCTTATCTGTCCGTTGGCAACAATCACTAACTACAATACTAACAGCGGCCATCACTATCAATCTCATCTTGCTCATTCTGGTCTCTGCGATTTCTGTCCATCCCAAGGTTCAGGAATACAACTCACAAGCCGGTCTTGCTCAGTCTGCCATGGTTGCAATCTACTGCACGTATCTCACTATGTCTGCTGTTTCTATGGAGCCTGATGACAAGCAATGCAACCCTCTTCTGCGAGCTCGTGGGACCCGTACCGCTTCTATCGTTCTTGGTGCTATCGTGACTCTCCTCACCATCGCGTATACTACCACCCGTGCTGCCTCCCAGGGAGTTGGACCACTTCACAGAGGAAGCAGCTCCCCGAATAACGGTGGCTATTCTAGTCTGGGAGATGGGGAGCATGGCCTTGTCTCGACGGAACCCAGCAGGTCCGAACTTAGAGCCCGTGCTCTGCGCAGGGCTGTTGAGGACGGAAGCTTACCTGCCAGTGCCCTAGATGATGATGATGATTCGGATGACGAAGATGATGCTAGGGCCAATGACGACGAGAAGAATGGAGCTCAGTATAGTTATTCGGGGTTTCATATCATCTTCTTCCTGGCAACTGCATGGACGGCAACACTTTTGACAATGAGCTTGGAGCCTGGAAAGAATGACGAGGAGGGTTTCACTCCTGTTGGCAGAACGTACGCTGCCAGTTGGATTAAGATTGTTTCTGCTTGGGTGTGTTATGCGCTCTACTCCTGGACTTTGGTCGCGCCAGTTGTGTAAGTTTTACCATTCCACCAATTGACTATTAGAACTTTAACTAACCTAATCTCGTAATAGCCTCCCGGAGAGATTCTGAATTCGCTTTTTTTACTATGCCCAAATTACTCTGTTGGTGATATGCTGGGGCAGGGCACAGGTTGTTCAGTGTAGAACGCATCAGGGGGTGAGGGGTTCGATTGTTTCCTTTCCCGATTAAACTCAACTTCACTCTCGTTTTCTAAACGGCGTTTTTGTATTTTGTTACGTAATTGAGGTTACATACCTTATGTATCGACGATTTCAAGTAGGGTATCCGTTTTGGAGGATAATCCGTCATGAACTGAATTTTCCCGCTCGTATTCCATTTGGAGATCACTGCTTTCACATGCCATCACTCGATTGTTATTCGCCAAGACACTAGCTTTCAAACACAGATCACCCTGCGCCCAAACCCAATCACTCATGAGCCATTGGACACCACCGGGGCCCAGCACGATATCTCCCTCGTTTCTCCGAGGAGATTTCGCAAAAGTAAGGTGAAAAATTGTTTTATCTTGAGTGATCGTTTATGAAATGTCGGGCGGTGTGTCAATCCCAAACCATAGGAAAATAGGTATTACGTGAAAAAAAAGGCTGGCGGTAACTTAAATCTGCGATTATGAGCAAAATAGAAAAAACGAAAAGAAAAACAGGGAACAAGAAATAACGCCATAACCCGAGGTCCCCGCTTCTTCTCGAGACCGAATCAAAACCAACCAAAGCTTCCGTCGAAAGCTTCTTCAAACACTTCACGTCCTTCGGAAGGGGGTGGTATGCCTCGTAGTTCTTTGTAGGTTATTACTTTATTCTCGGCGTAGTGCGAGAGGAGGTTATCCATGTCGTCTTCGTCCATGTCACAGAGTTCTTCGAGGCTCCAGGTTTCGCAGACTTTTGTCATCCTATTTATCATCCGCCCTTAGTATTAATAACGAACAGTTGTAAGAGTTTGGCGGGGAGACAGACCACTCCATCCTCTTCGGTCCTTCAGAGCACGCCGACGCAACTTTCCTCAACCTCTTCCTCAAGGAGCCAACTTTAACGATCGCTTCTCCAAGATTCGTCGGGAGCGTCTCAGCAATCTGCTTCCGCACGATGTTCGCCAGTTTTGGCCCATTCCCGTTCGTCGAGACCATGACCTGCAACGGCCCATCCCTGTGGACGCTGCCAAAGTAGAAGTCGCACTCTGGTGGCACATCCGCAACATTCACCGGGATGCGCTTCTGCTTGCAGAGGGTGTAGATTTGTGTTGATGCTTGGGGGTCGTCGATTGCTGTTAGGACCATTGCGATATCTGGGCCTTCTAGGTCTGAGGGCTGGAAGTTGCGGTCTATATGCGTTACTTGGCGTTTCAGGATTCGGTGATGGACTTCTGGGTGTAGGCCTGTGCTTGGGGTTATCACAGTTACTTTTGCGTCGGCGTTGAGAAGGTTGAGGATTCGGCCAGCGGCGACCTACAATTTGTTTGTTAGGCATTGGAACCGATGGTGGAGGGGGAAGTGGGGTTATATCATACATTTCCACCACCTACTACAAGGGCCTTTCTATTCCGGACTTGCCAGGCAACTAAGAGGGAGCCACCGCCTTGAACGGGTGGGAACTCATCGTCAGAAATTGCCATTGTAGGGGATGTATATGGCGTAGGAAGGTAGATAGATCGAAGTAAACGGTAATAGACACGGGCAGAGGAAGAAGAGGAGGCGAAGTTCGTCTAAAGAAAACTAGAGGGAGAAGTGAAAGAAGGAAACAAAAAACGTGATCAAGATTAGAGCAGCCATTGCCAAGCCTTTAGGGAGCCGCCCCCCACAGCTACCGATTCCCTCCCTTCCTTGAAGCTTGTGAGAGACACGGGCTCCAATCTAAGGACCTACCACAAACTCACACGAACGTACCACCACTGCACCCGTCAAATAATCTTAACTTGCCAAAAGAGAAAGTTCCCTGTGCTATACATCGGACAGTACTCGAGTATACCCTCCTTTGCCCTGAAGATATCGAACCCCGTCAGCCTTACCTGCGGCGGGCGGACCATTGCTTAAGGCTCTATACCTGGAGAGAAGAACCCTTGGACGTCATGAATACTGCTAGGACACGTCCGGCGGGAGGAAGGGTTCTTGGAAGTGCTGCATCTGCCAGAAGGAGTCTATCTCCTGCTATTTCGTCCGTTGCCGGGAGTGGGAGACTATCGCCGTCCGCTAGTTCCGTTTCCTTGAGTTCAGATTTTTCGTTACGAGACGGGGAGAATGAGGGGGGTAGTATGGTGTGCCCCATTTGCTCGGAGGAGATGGTGTGTTTTCCCATAATAAGTCGACACACATTTACATTTGTGATCACGTTACTGACTGGTAGTGTAGGTGACTTTGCTACAATTAAACCGGTACTGAAACCCCCTGTGACGGCGTTCATGAGAGGGGAAAGGGTGAGCTAATGGTGCAACAGGCATCTTGATGATATCCACAAAGAAGTCGAGGAGGTCGAGAAGGACGATATATCAACATGGTTCCGAAAGCGCATGTTAAAGGCCAAGGCCTTCCAGCCGGTGGCGGTCCTAAACCAAAAGCTCAAAGGGCTAGATGTCTTTGAATCAAATGAGGCTCTTGCCATCGCCGGCCCGTCTTCCAACCCTGTTATCGCGAGCGCAACTGTGATAGAAGAGCGAGACCCAGATTACCTAGTCACAAGAGCACACTGGCAACGGAGCACTACAGACGACTATTGCCTCGACCCCGTCTGCCAAAAGCCTCTCGGGGCGGTTAACGGAAGTGTCAATTGTCGGAAGTGCGGCAAGCTGTTTTGCGAGGAGCATACAATGTATCAGATGAAACTTTCGAGATCGGCGCAGCATGAGCCCGTAAGGGGATTTTGGTGCAGGGTTTGCGAAACTTGCTACAAGTCAAGAGAGGGGTACAATGACCATCAGGGTACTGTGAGTCGAGTCATGCTAGGGAAACCCCGGGTTTGCTGACTTGTTTAGGGTTTGTACGGGATCATACGAAGGAGTTTTCCGAACGGAGGAGAAGAACTGTTGATCGGGCATATCTGGAAGTGACTAGGCTTGAAAAGAGGCTTACGAAGGTATTTTCAACCACCCTCGCCGCCCCACCATTGGTTCTGATGATGGTCACAGCTTACTCAACTTCTGATCAATCCTCCCGAGCCTCCGCCCGGGACCAGCGGGTTTATCAAAGCTGTTGCAAGTTTAAGAAACCAACGGAAGGCAATTGAGCAGTCAGTGGTGGCCTGGGAAGACGACGCCAGCGTTACCGCTTGCCCGCACTGCCACCAGACATTTTCGCAATTTACAATACGAAAACACCACTGCCGGTTATGTGGGAAAGTTGTCTGCGGAGACTCGCGAACAGATTGTTCCAGTGATGTTGGTCTGAATGTTTCTGCAAGTACGTTTGTTACCGGATATTTAGAGGAGCCTCTGGTTAACATCGTGATTAGTGACTGGTGCACTCTCCGAGAAGACCCTCAACGAGATGAGCATTGACGTGCGGATATGTAGAGCATGCCGAACCACCGTCTTCAGTAAACGGGACTTTGTTCTAGACCTGGCCAAAATTCCCCAAGATGTTCGAGCTTATCAAACCCTCGTTCAATTTGAGCAAGGAATTAAGAACATGATGCCCCGATTCCAAAAACTATTAACAGAAATACAGTAATTCACACCCCCCCCCCCAATGCCCATCCTCACTCCAGACACGCCCCGTTAACCACAACTCCAGAGACCCAAACAAAACTCCCACCCAGACAAAACTCGCCGAAGCTACAAAAACACGCAAAAAGCTCTTAGACACCTTTGCCCAATACGACGCAGCCGCAAAGCGTATCTTGAACCTCCCCACAGCCTCCCAAACCCAGCGGCGCCTTCAAAAAACCGTTTACCAAGCCGCCACACAGTTCCTCCACCTAAATATGCTCCCGCTAAAAGCCTTGCCGAAGCTCTTAAACATGAATAGACCCGCCAGTGCACGAATACAGACCATTAGCAGTACGAACGGGAACAATAAGCCTTCTTCCAGTCGAGCACTGACGATGGTCACGACAGAGGAGGGAGAGGGTGGGGCAGAGGTGGACAGCAGTGCTGCGCTCAAGGAGAAGGAATTGAAGGAGGGCTTGATGGTGCTAGAGGAACAGAGGTTCATGGTGCAGGAGATGCTGACCGAGGCTAGCAAGCGGAGGAAGTTTGACGAAGTTTCTGCACTGGCGGCGAGTCTTGAGGAGTTAGATAGGGAAGTTGAGAAGATGAATGGGGAGATTGCGAAGCTAGAGTCGTAACAAGGATTCGTCGGTGGTGTGATGATGCAAGATTTCATTTTTGAAAAAAGGAAATGTCTGTTGTAATGACTGGCTGGGCCAGTGTATCCCTCTTCTTTATCTTTCCTGTTTCAATTTTTTTCCTCCCCCTTTTCGCTACTTAAAACTACTTTTTCTTGATGGTTACTGATGATTTGTATATATACATGGTGGTCGATTCGGTATGGAGTTTTTAGAATTTTGGGTTTTCTTTCTTCATTTATCTACTGCACTTATTTTTGCTTCCTTCCTCCCTTGCATGTCTATTGCGTTACTTGAAAGCGTTGTTTTAATGGCCGCACTTTTTGGGGCCGAAACTATGGCTGGATATAAACTTATATGATACGATAGCTTCTATAAAAATATCGTGATGAGCCTCGCTTCTGCCTTTTGAACCAGTTCTCCTAGTGCAATCACCATTATTATTATTGTTATTATGATAATAATTAATTATTATCACAAGGATCACCCGGCACCCTTTGGGGTAAGTTTACATACCGTACCGTATTATCTCGAGCTATCTCTTGGGCGGTCTGAAACGGTAAAATTCGTAGCCAGGCATATTACCAGACTGAAAAAAATCCCAAATAGGAGACTTGGCACTTATAAAGCATACACGTGATATCAGAATGAAGCAATACTATACTCGTAATTTACCGTACAATCTGGCAATAAGATATAGTCGACTACCGTCGCCCCGTCCAGTCCGTCCAAAGACGAGACATTCTCGTCCTTTATCGTCCTAACTCCGTCTTGGACGGACTGGACGACTGGGAGGGCTGCTAGGGTCATGACTCTTTGAAGCAAAGAAACAAAAAAAAACATAACACCCCTTCACCGCGATTCAAACCAGGTACAAGTAGTCTACTGCTATCATAGTGTGAAACACCCGGGATTGCTATAACGGACGAATAGTAGCGTTTACATAAGGTAAATTACTTCAAGCATTAACCTATGTGACCCACCAATAAACACTCACGTTTAGGCAATCTCGAAGTCCAGGAGCGTAACACACTACCGGTATGATATGATACTTCACATTCTAATACTGTATTCACTCTCCGATTAGGATAATGCCACACACGGATATGGTGCGTTGGATGCAACCAATAGCCACAGGAGAGACCAAACCCAGGGAAAGCCAAACATGGGCGTACTGTAGACGGAAACAAGAAAAAAAAACAGATATATACCAAATCCCACTACCCCCTCGCCTTCTCTTCCTCAATCTCCCTTAACAGCCCAGCCAAGGTGTCTTCCCTAGATTTCAAATGCTGCTCTAAAGCATTGACCTGCTCTCGAACCGTCTCCAAGTCCTCTTTTACGCCTTTTAGGTTCGCCCCGCTCTTTGCAAGTCCCCCACCGTCTTCTAATTCACGGAGTGTCCTCCGCTTGTAGTCTAACATTTGCTCAAGCTCACGCTTGACTAACGCAGCTTTTGACCCACTGCTGCCGAATTTGTCTCTGTTCCGTCGCTTCTCGGCCGTGGTTTCAGTTTCGGCGATCTTGGTTTCGAGTTCTGCGAGTTCCCGCTTGAGGCGGACTTCTTCCCAGTCCTGATCCTTAGATGCGCTGAAATCAGTACCTATTGCTCCGAAACCACAATTAGTACAACTACAGCTTCATAAACCCCGGCGGGTTGTGCTACCGGAATGCTTGTAGTTTCCTCTCCCACCGACTCCCAACCGAGTAAGATAGCTTTCTCCAAAGGCTTCCTTCTTTCCCGTAATTGTACTCATGTCCCTCCCCTTTCCAAGCTTATTCTTGTAGACGAGATCCTCGTTCTTGTCAAGGTCATAGCTGATTTGGTTCTTTTGGAAGGTTGCACGGAGAGATGCAGGAACGGAGCGGGGGATACGGTAACCCTCATGACGATTGTTCAGTATATGAAGAAACACTAGTGCCTGATCCTTTCCAATCGCTGCCGAGGCGGAAGGGTTGACCAAATTCCTAAAGCGAGTGAGCAGGCAATCAGAACATGTGGCCTCCTAAAAAAACGGAATTTGAAGACACGTAGCCATACCAGGCAGACCGGATATCCGTGTCCGGAACGTTGATCCCCTCATACAACTCGTCAAGAGCATTAACTAGATACCACACCCATCAGTGAAGCCAGATACCCAAGATAGTTGCCGGACACACACATCTCAATTGCCCATGCTCCCCAGCATTAGCGGAATACATCCCCTCATACCTTGCCTTATCCGCAGGAGACATATACCAATCGAACCCATCCTTGAGCCCCGGCGTATCGTCCTCATCATCATCGATCCGCTCAAACCGCGGGGGATCATCAGACAGCGCCTGAGAAGCTGTGACAAGATGTGCTTTCGATTCCGGAATCAGAAAACTAGGAAGCGTCTTCGGAACTTGTTTGTATTCCTACACCAACCACCCCCCCAACCGGTTAGCTCTTCTCCCATAGCTTCGTGCCAGGATAGAGATGGAAACCCACCCCATTGACAAGATCAAAAATTAGCCTCATAGCAACGCAAAACTCCTCGAAGTCTAGGTCTCCATCCCTATCAACGTCGGCTAGATCCCAAATCTTTGCTAACTGATCGTCGTTCAGTCCGGAGTTCTTGAGCATTGTGAATGCTTGGTCCCCCGTGATTCGCTGACCATCCTTTGAGTGGGCGCTAAAAATTTCCCAGTATTTTTCTACGTCCGCTTGTGATATGGGTTTGTTGGCCATTGCGTGAGTGGTGATGATGGTAGTGGCGGTTTGTCGAGAGGAATACTGGATGAGGCGATAAGGTACCTGGGTGCTGAGAGGTGTTGGTGGTAATTTGTGCGAGGCGCGGCGGCTCTTCAAAGGGGCATCTCGTTGCCGCAAAGTCGCTCTCGAATTTATTATAATAAATTTATCCTGGTATTGCATGAGCTTCCCGATGAGATGGTCAACCTCTCGAGTACCGGTAGAGTACAGTGCTCGTACAGTACAGTGCTGTGCGGGGTAAATTTATGCACGAGTGCAATTACCAAATGAATAACCTGCTCCAAAATTACGGCCAAATTTCGGAACCACAACAAATAGCTTATTGTAGTAACGGATTATTAAGGGACTATATTAATTCGAGAATTTCTACCATAACAGTTTCTAAACTAGACACTACCCATTCTCCGGTGTGTTCAAGGCACCACTCTCTCTGAGTGGACTACGATGGGTTATACTTGGCTCTCTCGTACGATGGTCTATCTGGGCTACTTGGTAAGATGGCGGTTGATCACCAATTGTGGAGCTTAGAGACCGTCATAGCTAAATTCATATCTCTCCAGTACATACATCTTACCAGAAGCCCTCGTATACCAATTGTTTCCAGGCATAAAATTATCAGGGGAATAAGAAAGAGGACTATACATTTATAACATTGAAAAGGTAGTAAAAGATATCGAACAAAGCAGACAGAACTAAAGAAGAATTAGCTTACACTGTATTTTTTTTCTTCTTTTTTCACTGAGCCCTAGAATCAAAAGAGAAATCTGAACACAGTAGTTAAAAAAAAAAAGGAGGCGTGAATAAGACAAATGTGATAAGTAAACTACATATGATACATCTCGCTCACCAGACGAGAAAGCAAACAGACGATAACCGGACGCCTCAAAGACCCTCCCCCCCTCTGTTGAACCATCTATAGCGCTAGTCTTCCTCCTAAGAACTCACCTAAGGGAGGAGGAAATGGTCAGGGTGCATAAGGTACCTCAAACAACCACCTCCAATAAAGAAAAGAAAATACCCCCTAAAGAATCAAGTGCCGAAGATATAAACGCCGCGCAGTCATGAATCGAAAGCATACCCAGAAATTTATCATTCCAGATCCGAGAAAGGGAAAAATAAAGCAGGTGAAGGAAATGTAAGAATTCCAGGTAGAAATTGTGAAATGTGTGAAAATGTCAAGAAAAGCGGGGGAACGAAAAGGAACATGCTTTCATCAATCAACCCCTGTACTTTCGTCGACCTTCCTCAGAAAGCTGCTAACCCGAGCCGTATCAACTTCTCCAGGGTCGCTTTCGACAGCCTGAACCAGTCCCTCTAATAAGGAATCAATCTTGTACTCTTCCAGTCCGGTACAGAGAGCAACAACTCTCCTGAATTTATCCTCCAGATCTGTGCTCTTGTCGTGGAGTTTACCTGCAACTTCGCGTAGATTTTCTCCGTTTGTAGTGTAGGCTCTGACCCGAGCTTTCAGTACCGCGGTTGATGGTAAGGACTTGAGATACTGCTTTTGGCGCTCTCCAATATCTCTGGAATCACCAGACTGCGCTAATAGCTCCATTTTGATCTTGAAAGGTCGATCCGGATCCAAGCGCTCCCCCTTCAAACTGGGAACGTCACCATTGGTATTGCCCCCCTTCTCCTGAAGCCTAACATTCTCTTCCTCAATCGCTCGACGAAGATTCTGGCAATGTTGCTTGAGTTCAGAATGTTGTCGACTCCGTTGCCGTAGTTGGTTCATCTTCTCTTTCTCTTTCCCAAGCTTTAAGGTAACCTCCCGTAGCCTGTTGAGAGTACCAGTAACCTGTTCTTGCTTGGCTTCAATCTCCCCCTGAAAGTCTTTCTCTGTCCCGGCAATAAGGCCCTTGATAGCTAAATAAGTATATTAGTGCATGTCACAGAAAAACAATAAGAAAAGCGAGAGAGAGGCAAGAATACCTTTCATGATGTCCTGCCGTTTTTGTACAACTGCTGGGGGTAAAATCCAACCTTGCTCTCTTCGGCTTGGAACCGGTGCGGGCTCTCCACCAACTCCAAAATCTATCGGGCGCAACCCTGCACGATTCGGTATACTTGAATCGGCACCCACTTCCAACAATTGCTGAATTATGCTCTTATTGCCAATTCTCGCAGCAATGTTCAAGGCGGTGTCTCCACTTTTGTCCTGTGCATTGACGATTTCCCCAATAAATCTCGCAAGACTCATAACCTTCGGACCACCGGTACGCTGGCTCGTAGCTGAAGCCCCATGCTTTGCAACAAACTCTAACAAACAATGCAGGTAATACCGACTATCAGCACTTCTTCCCTTCATTCCCGATTTGACAGCAATATGGTGTAGGATAGTTCGACCATTGTTATCAGCAATTGGGATGGTAGGATGAAGTAGATTGAGAAGTTGGGGAAAAGAAGACTGATCAAAGTTATTTGTTACAAAACATCCTCGAACCAATGCAGTCTCGCCGGCGTGATTCACACGGGAAATTGAAGCTCCCTTAGTGATCAAGGCACGAATCAAAGGGACACGAGCCAAAGATGCAGACCAATGTATAGCCGCGCTGCCTGTCGAATCCAAAGGAATATCAATCTGATCTGGAGTTAGAGAATCGAGGTGGGACAATACTGTATTATCAGTTTCAGGATTTATAAAAAGATTCATCAATATCTGCCGGGCGCGTTCAGAATCCGGAACCTGCTCAGCAGCCAACGGCTGCACTGGCCTGGACGGAGTATCAAGGTGTGTTGGAAAGAAAGGTGCTAGTGCCTCATGAGGTGGTGTAGAAGCACGTACCCGTTTTCGTGGGGGCTCCTGAGATTCGATTTGTGAGTCGACGGTAGTGAAAGACTGAGATGCATATGCTGAATCGGGTTGGGTTTGTGATTGAGAAAAGCTAGTTTCTGAGGGAAGATTGATTGTCCACGATTCCTGACTGAATGACTCTTGCGGACGGGTAGTAATCTGTGATGAGGGGGGTGCAGGCTGAGAGTATCCGCCCCTGGGTCCCGGCGAATCCATGCGAGCACTTGATTTACTGAGCGCATTAAAGGCATTTGTAACTGTAGCAGATATAGGCGGGAATAATGGCCCACTGTTACCATTTGCCTGGTTCAGGCTGGAGTTATACATGCGTTTCCTCCGGGCAGCCATGGCTTGTTCCTTTGTAGGCGTTGAATCTGGACCACTAGCCGCTTGTACATCGAGATCTAGCAAAGGAGCGAGTAGATCTTCCACACCATATGCACGGCAAAACTCTCGGCCTCGTTCAAAATCAATCCTAAACCAATGTCAGCGAGTGAGAGAAGATGAAGGAAAGTGTAAGAGTGTCCCAACCATGTTCCTTGATACTTGCCATAACCGCCCTGAACCTTCTCATGGGGCCCCGTAAGGATCTCTTTTTCAAGTACTTTTGTCCGTTTCCCCTTCTCAACCCCAGCAACCTTAAGAATCTGTGTCGCGTTCAGCCATGAGTCATGGCGTCTTCGCATCACCGCAACGTTGTTGACGGGCATCTCAAACACCGACACACCGGAATAGGTGGCCTATGAAATTTAGGTTAGCAAAAAAAAAAAAAAAAAAGGAGAGTCAATTATCAGAGAAGGCCTACAGTGAAGATTGTTGGTTTCGAATCTGCGGAATCCATAGGGGCCATCAGCGGGGGTGGGGTTCCTTGAGGGGTTGAGGCAACGGATGTTGACCCGTTAGTGGCCGCAAATGATCCAACGGCCGAAGGCTGCAGGTAAATAGAAGTAGTTGTTAGAGATGATGAACCACCCGCAGCGAAAGGTGGAAGCCGAGAGGATGAAGAGGTCATCCGCACAGTATGAGAAAAGGGGGCAGAAGTGATAAATGAGGAGGGACAGTAAAGCAGAAATCCCTATCCGCACGAGCGGGGAGAGGAGGAGATGCAGAAGCGGGCTAGCAGAAGGGGAGGAAGGGGAAGAGGGCAGGGGGGTTGAAAGTACTTTCGGTCAAATTCCCTCGGGGGGACAGGCCACACAACAATAGGAATGCGGAGCGCGTAGAGTGCTTGCGGAGTGGAGGCGACGACAACGAACGAGGATGAGGACTTGAGGGTGACCGCGACGTGACGGATAACACCGACAAGAAGTGATGAGAGTGACTGCCAATCGTGTATTCCCCGAGCGTGATAAATTCAGCCGGTTAGGTCAGAGTCAATGCAAAAGTCTTCCTCCACAGAAATAGGATCTGAGTCTGAGAAGTCGCGATCTGCTGCGGAGAAGGAGCGCGCGTCTTGCTGGCGTTCCGAGACATGTGCGCGTGGTTCTCCCAATATGGTCAGGTGGCTACCCTCTATGGATATATGAACCGAATATATCCATATTAGGCAAGTTCAGCCACGAGATATTTCAGCCTAATTCGAAATCCCTTCCCTCAGGTCACCTTCCGACAGGACCATTACCCTAGCTTTTAATTTTGTATTAAATTTTAATTCAATACCAGTATCATAATATTATCATACCGGTATAATACTCGTACTTGCAAATGATTTGAGGGCAAGGTATGACACAAGGTATGACACAACGTCACAACCCTTGAAAATGTCGCGCTCAACAAAGCGCAATACCGGTATGGCACCGGTACCGTAGATGGTTTGCGCAGTCTGACCTGCGCGACTGTAAGTGCAGGTTATCAAGTGGTGTTTCTAGGGGTTGTCACTCACATCAAGAGTCCATCAAGCCCCAATCAAACCCCCAGATAAATGTCGAGCTCTTAAACTCGGCCCTTGTACAAGGTCATGCAGCGGCCAATCCTCAAGCATCTTGAAAACGCTCTTGTTCGGATTAGGTTTAAGAAGGGCGGCCGCAAAATCATACACTGGTGAATGCATAAAAGTATGGCGGAAGTTGGTATTTAGGGCCCTCAATTCCATGTCCAATTTCACGTTTTACACCTTAGCCAGATGGGATCATGGAACCGGGTCGCCGAGCCTTGTCATTAACTTATGTTAACACCACTAGGTCTCTCTGCTCAGAGCCTCTAAGTTAATACCGATAATTTAATCCAGACCTCTAGTGATCATGCCCGGCACCTTTTGAATCTGAATCTGATTCTGAATCTGATTCCAGTGCTTCTAGTCGTCCAGTCCGTCCTAGACGGGGTCAGGACGGAGGACGAGAATGTCTCGTCTTTGGACGGACTGGACTGGGAGCACTGTCTATGATGGGCTGGGTTACCGGTATTTCATGACACCCGGGGCTTGTAGTATTAGAGCGTATGATACCTTAGATGTTTATTTGCTGCACGGTAGTCTAGCCAATACGATAGATAAGTAGAGACTGTACAGTAATGCTAGAGTGCCATATATGTTACATAAACGAACCCTCTACGAGTATTCTCTGCTAGTATCATACTGTGCGGTATGATAGTTCAGTACTCCGTAGACAAAGTTGGTCAAATCACGTGACCACAGACGACTTGAAATTCCTGCCAAGAACTCTCCTTCTGCACGTCGCGACGTTGAGCTTTCCACGACCCGTGCAGGAGCAAAACAACTGGTCATGAGGTCATGAGCAGAGGTGTTTGTCTACCCCAATGGAGCCCATTTATCTCTTCCGGAACCTGCTACGTCAAGCCTCCATTCTTTTCGATGATGTCGCCCGTGCCCATACCGCCAAACTTATCACAAGCGGCTTTCGAAGAAATCAAAAGTTAGAGGATGCTTGGATTATCCACGAAAAAATCAAAAAAGGTCGTCAGGCTTTATCACTTCTACGACAGGCAAATTCTGGGAAGCCCAAACCACTAGGGAAGGTTCTAGACCTGGCGTACGGGAGAGACGGTCACCGGAGGCGTGAGCTTTTACAGGTTGGTAGAGCAATGAATTACTGCACCGCTTCCCATGAACCCTTCATTATATTCAAGCGCTGACCTATGCCCGAATTTGAAAAGCCCATTCTTGATAGAGCCACAAGCTCCGACCCTCTTATACCCGGCGTGCCTCGTACAGCTCCTCCGCCAATCTCGGACGAATTGATGGCGTTGATGAAGCATCAGGTTGGAACGACAATCCACAGAGCTGAACCTGAGATACCGAAATTTAATGCTTGGGGGCGACCCATGCCCAAACGTCGTGTGGCTAATATGTTGCGCCGACATAGGGAATATGTACTTAGACGATTGCTTCCTCCCCTGCCAGAGGAAATGGTCCAGAGGCTAGAGAGATTCGTTCGTGGAGCGGAAGAGCCAGTGCTGCCAAGGCGCAAGATCAAGCTTACCCCCACTGCTCAAGACTCTGACCGCAAATTATCTCCGAGGTTCAAAAGGAGGGCGTACAAGAAAATCGTCATCAATACCCCTCTCATGAATATCAATGAGAAAACCCAAAAGCCCGTAGCTTATTGGTCAGATGTTGCCAAGGGCCCGCCAATCGAAACCGGAAAGCTGTGGGATTTTGAGGGTCTCAAGAAACCGGAGGTGCAGAAGCCTGGAAGGACAAAGGCAAGAATTCTTAAAGAGGAGGGATCCAAGGATGGAAAGCAGATACTACCCAACCAGAGGGACGGAGAGGTAGGATCACTCAAAGAATCAGAGGATCGGGTCTCTGCAGAACAGGAAGAAGTACCTGGAGAAGTGGAGGAAGTTTATTATGAAGATGGGGAGGACGAGGAGCCCAAAGAACCCGAGGAGCGAGTCCCCGCAGAACAGGACGAAGTGCCCAGAGAAGTAGATGGGGAGGATAGAGGACCTAAATAGCGAGAGTGGGAAAGGTCCAAAAAGCTCGATAGGCGGGATATGAAAAGGAAGTGACGAAATAGATAGGAGGGCTCCGGTGCTTAGGAAGCGCTGGATTTAATATACGTCTATAGTGAAGGCCACTTAAACACATGCGAGAGAAGGATCATCCGACCAACTAATTAAGTCTTTACACAATCCTAGACCTCCCCCCATTGACCAATACTAGAGCAGAAGAGCCGGGATAATTGGCTCGAGGAAAAGGTACTGCCGGTCTCGAAGAGAGCGAGATTGAAATCAATGTACTCAAGCGGCCGGATTGAAGTCAGAAAGGGCTACCGCACCACTCGCTTAGCCGCCTTCCGATTTCAATTCGGCCGGTTGAGTACACACATATTTTTTGAATATCCCTTCCACTCCCGGGCGTTCCATTTTAAAGCACTAGATCAAAAACGTCCCGCCCAATATGATACCTCACACCGAAAACATACAGTATATCCCCCCGCCACTCCGAGAACACCAATGCCTTTGAAGATCTACGGGGACTTTACAGTGCCGCCTGTAGATAATAATAAATAAAGGCATTTACAGAACTCTTGAAAATTGTAGAACCATGGAGAAAGCGACGGTTGGGTGGGGGGCATGCAGTTTCCGTATACTATACGGTACAATTCAAACGGAGCCCCCATAATATTCTTAAGTCACTCCCACGCTTGTCACACGAGTGCAATTTTAAATAGTAAGTTCAATTTCACCTGCACCTCTAAGGCGTTGAGAACAAAGTGGTTCCCTAGCTGATGGCAGAACTCCAATTATTTTTAACAAGCGTGGCGTTGGGGACTGTCCCTCTGAAAATGTCCATTTTTGAGCAAATTTGTTGTATCATAAACATAGTATAATTGGGGATCCGCAACGGCTGGCCGCCCAGTAGTATAAGTCAAGGAACCAATCTTGAAAACCTTAAACCGGAGAGAGAAAGTTCACGCCATTTTACCTCTAAACTTAACCTCTAGCTCTGATTATATAGCCTACGGATTATTAAGAGGCTGTCATGGGGACTCTTACTCCAACGCCTGTGATACAACAAAGCACCTCGTCCCCTCTTCCCACAAGGTATGATAACTCCTCGAAACAATCATTTCCCGAGTAATCTCTTACGATGAGGGTCCGAAAGCGGTTCCCTGGATGCCTCTTTAGGTCGCGTTAGGATCCTTTTTTTGATTCCCCCGAGCAAATAACAAGTTCCTCCAGGGGCTGCGCACTAATCAGAATCTACCTGGATGGCCTGAGAGCGTCTATTCTGCCAATCATGTTAACAATTTTTGTGGGATTTCCCGGGGGTATCTAGCTTGATATAAAAAGAATACCTAGGCTTGGTGTATGAGTTTTCCAGAGGTGCATCACTTGGTGAAGAATATTCTTTATAATAATATTATTATGGCAGCTTTGTGTAAAAATATAATATGACCTTGCTTGGGTTTTGCGGGAGTGCCTAACTTGGTGAAAATACCGTAAACTCTCATTAAATCCACCATCAAGGATCTGAGACAAAATGCCCAGAGAGGGAATAGTATTTCCTCGACGAAGTATAGCCCGGGTGGTTTGAACTAGGGATAAAGTATTCGAACAGTTAATTTAGGTTAACCCGCAAAATAAACCCTGTTCAGTACAAAAACTTTATTCCTGGCACTTGTACGAGTACTGCCCCGCCTTGCTCCAAGACTTCAGTGATACCCCTAGTACAGTAAGTACCTGACGTTGGTAGGAGGTACGAGTATTGGAATTACACGTAGTGTAAGGATAACGTGTATCATAACTAAAAGTTTGCTCTTACGTGTAGTATAAGTAGGGTGGTTTCTTCTACACTTACCTGAGTAGTACGAAACCTTCCACAACCACACCTCCGACTGTGACAATGGCGACAAACATCTTCAAGCTTCTCACCCGCCCACAGCCATTGCCGTGTGTGCAAGCCATCAGGTACTCCCGACGCCTGCCATCTTACAGTAGATGGATTAGCACGGACTCTGGGTTGGGCGAGGACAATCAGGGAAGCGAGGATGAACCCGGAAGTGAAGGCAAACCCAGTAGGGGGAATAAGTACAGCAACGTAGATGGCTTTTCTCATTTGGTATACCATCCTCTCATGTGCTACTTGTTTGACTAACAAATGCCTTGGCAGTGGGATCTTGTTTTTGAAAACGATAAGCGTCTTACTACTCTTACCAAAGTTTTCTTTATCCATACTGTTGGTCCGATTCGTGCACTGCTTACTCTTGTCATAGGAATTCAAGGATTCCGAGATTGAGATGCATAAAACAAACACCCAAATGATTACAAGCATGACCACCGGTTTTTCGAAAACGGACAACAACCATGACCACCTGAATGGTCGATTGACATTCATGCAGTGGCAATTGGGCATTATTATTTCGGGCATGGTTACATTCGGTGTACGGAGGTATAGCCCCTAAGTATTGTATATTTCACTAGCAAGGGGGGTTTGGCTAGCGTGGGCAGAAGCATGGAGTTGGGTATGAGGACTACCTAATTGAGTATGATGACTACCCTACTCGTATTCATTCCCTGACCCCCGCCAGCGGAATTACCAGCCAGTCCTTAGTAAAATATACAATACTTAGGGGCTATACCTCCGTAAGTTACTATCTGTGGGGGTTTGATTTTCACCATAGCTAATATAGCATCTCGCAGTTCGCCGGATATGGTGCGAAAAAACTTTTTGATTTTTACCTAACACAGATCGCTCCCAAAATTCACCCTGAGCCAATTCAGGTAAGGACCAATTAAAAGTCACCTGAGAGCATATCGCTGACAGCCTACTAGCAGGGAACCAAGGATGTTTCCAGGGAAGCGGGAGGGAAGAAGTGATGGCTGCATCTTGGGGGATGAGCCCCGTTTGTTATTAATTATGAATGAAACGGATGATGAATGGCTTTTAGCTCAAGTAATATCCAGAGACCCCTATTGTCCGGAAACAATGTGCCAAAATTACTACCGTAAAAACTCGCTAAATCCACTATCGGAGATCTCAATAAAAGTCACTGCCAAACCGTAATAGGCCTAACAGAGTAAGTTAACAAAATTGCGGGTACAAGGCAAGGGATACAGTATCCGAACAGAGCACGAAATGGAAAAAAAAAAGTATCCGAACAGTTAATTTACTCGTACCGTAGGTGAACCCGCAAAATAAACTGTTCTGTACGAGAACTTTATCCCTGGCACTTGTACCAGTAGTTTATAAGAACCAACAAGCTCAGACTCCCCAAGCTATAACTGTGCCCCAACCCTAGATTGCTCGCTTGCTCACAATCTTGGGCACTCTCAAGAGAGTGCCGAACAGCTCAATGAGAGTAACAGCTCAACGATAAATTTTCTCCCACTCTTTTATGACTTTTATTTTTCATATGGATTTAGCGAGTTTTTACGGTTTTCTACTCATATGATATCATAGCTTTGTGTAAAAATAGGTATTAATACGACTTTGCTAGGGTTTTGGTATTTAACTCAACATAAATATGCCTGGGCTTGGTGTAATAATAATAATAATATTACGGAGGTATAGCCCCTAAATATTGTATATTTTACTAAGGACTGGTGTTCCGCTAGCAGGGGTTAGGGTATGTCGGCATCTGGTATTTTGAGTTGGATTGATATGTGAAAAGCTGCCGTTTGTGGGGCTTGTAAGGTTCTTCTACTTGATGAAAATATGCCTTCCAAGGGCATACAGAATGTCCAGTCACGGAGCCAAACCCGGCTCCAAGAGTCTGTTTACGGCTTCAAGATGCTGCTTTGGGGCCATCCAGAGCATTATCTAAGATCATACCGAGTGATAATCTATGACTACTTTTATTTCCCCACTTGTATCATACCGAGGGATGATAGCTGGAATGCGTATGATAGACAAAGTTACGCATTCCGATGGCACCGATGGTATTTGCTAGGTATGTATTTGGGATCATGGTATGACTGTCCTACTGCGAGCGGCGAGGTTCGCCTTCCTCCTTGAAAGCCTGTTCGAGCTTTCGAGAGATGTGGAGGATCACCGAGGGTCACTGACGGGATAGATAAGTTCATGTGGTGGTGAAAATGTTTATAAAATTTAGGCCCGGTTTGACATGACACAGAATAAAAAAGCTCGGATTTTTCAGGAAGTGGAGTTTTTGTAGAAATATTGGTGTTTGGCAAGCCCAAACTTTTTGTTTTTACTTCAATAGGTGACAATCTGTTAGGCAGAGACAACTGATATAGACTTAGAATTGTCTAAGCCATTTGAGATTCGTTTATAGACAGAGATTTGTCTAGGAAGGCTTGGAAGCAAATTGTTTTGTTTATAACTACTAAGAGTGTAAGAAAGTAGAATGGAGTAGTAAGAACAATATTATATTTATCAGCAAAAATTCTAAGTTGCGTTACGTACATTATGTACGTCTGATGCACAGGACGTCCAGAATGCAAATTGTTAACTAGGATATATGGGGATGTGACAACTAAAGTCAGGACGCAACAGGAAGTACCTGTCAAACTCAGGACACGATAGGACATACCTGCCAAACTCAGAACGCAATTGAACATATAGTCAAAACTCTGAATACAACTGGACGCAGTAACCAATGTCAGAATACATTTCTTAAAATTCAGAATTTACAGGATGTGGTACCTGACATCACAATGCTACTCTTTGAATTCAGAATTCACAGGATTTAGCCAATACAAAGCATAACTTATGCCTAAGTTATTGGAAAAAGGGCTTTATTACTGTACTTCAAGATTTATCTTGCTGACAACAGTGACCATGGCTAGGTTACAAAAACTGAGCGAGGATACAGAAGCAATATAAAGGGAAATAGGTATAGACTGCGTCTCCACTAATATTAATGGTGAGTAGATGTTCCTTACACTATTGGAAAGCTAACGTCAAGTACGTCTAGGACACCAAACCTGAGCCTGCTTGTACATGTTAGAGTTCTGAGGAGAAAGGTTGGCGTCAAAGTCCATCAGCAAAAATTCTAGTTTGCGTGCAGCATGTCATGTACATCTGATGCACAGGACGTCCAGAACGTAAATCATTAACTAGGATGTGGAGGGACATGAGAATTGGGGTTAAGATTCAATGGGATGTAACTGCCAAACTCAGGATGTAATAGGATGTACCGGCCAAACTCTGGATGCAATAGAACGCAAACCTAAAACTCTGGACATAACTGGACACAGTAATTGAAGTCGGAATACGTTTCTTAAAATTCAGAATTTATCAGACATGGTAACAGACCTCAGAATGCTATTCTTTAAATACAGAATTCATAGGATTCAGCCAATACAAAGCATAACTTATATTTAAGTTAATGCGAAAGAGGACTTTATTATCGTACTTTAAGATTAATCTTCAAGGCTACAGTTACTAGGTTACAAAAATTGAGTGAGGATACAGAAGTAAATAAAAGTTAAATAGTTATACTAGACTGTGTCACTACCAACTTAAATATTAATGCTGAGTAGACGTCCTTTAGGCCATTAGAAAGCTAGCGTCAAGTACATTAAGGATATTAAGTTTTAGGCAGTAGCCGAGGTCAATCTTATCGGTCAGACTAGGGCCTGAATCTGTAATTGGAGATTGTCTAGGAAGACTCGTAAAGTAGTAAAGAATAAAAGAATAAAGATTAGTAATTGTAAACTTATTATATTGTTAGGGTCTCTTCTCCATTGCTTGATTCCTCTAACTAACCCAGAGACTTTAAACCTATTTATACTAATCTACCAGTACTTCGTATTTCTATACTAACTTGTACCGAGGAGCTTTTAACTTTAGTTTCTACTAAGTGCGAGCACTGTTTGACCCTGAAAGTTCGTACACCACTTCAACCTTAATTGAGACAAGATATTTAACTTAAGAGGATAGTGTCCTATCTCCCAATGATCTCTTTCTGATCTCTAGGCTTGAATGGACTAAGTATGCAAATGTAGTCCAAATGGCTATCATTCCAATCGTCCCTTCTGATCAAAAACTAGCTAAGTTCGTTGTCAGGAACTGGTGCATAATTAATATATGCATACATGAGTCTCAACACGCCAGTATTATAGAAAGACTCAAGCATCTCCAGTCTTCTAATCCAAGTGTGGTTCCCCTCGGATCTCCTGCCTCTAAGAAGGACTCCTATTGGAGCTGTCTGACATACAACTAATCTTGAACGGGTATTGGTAACTTTTGAAGTAGTTTGATAGCGCCAGATGTTTTGTATCTAATTGATAGAAAATCCCTTGGTCGGCTATTCACTAATGCGAGTGGTCTTATATGGTTTGCAGTCAGGGAGTTATGAATTAGAAATTATTATTTTAATTTCTACATAGCTTTACCGCAACCATCTTATCGAGTCACTTGACCTTTATGGTCAGATGCGTGACTTTACCACTATGTTAGGTCTTATATGCCTAACATTAAGTGACAGCCTGAGTGTCAGAGTACTGAGGACAGAATCTGGCATCAAAGTCAGAGTCAGCACTTTACCAGGACACAAAATAGGCTGTAACTCCACAGATAATGATGTCAGGAAGATATTATTTATACTATTAAAAGGCTGGTGTTAGGCATATACGGCTAAGCATAGTAGTATAGTCATGCAACTGACTATAGGGGTCAGATGACTCAAGGAATAGTTGCAGCAAAGGTATATAGAAATTAAAATAATAATTTCTAATTCATAACTTCCTGACCACAAACTATATAGACCACTTAGTGACTAGCCGACCAAGGGATTTTCTATCAATCAGGTAGAAGATATCCGGCGCTATTAAAATACTTCAAAAACTAGTACCAATACCCGTTCAAGACTAGGTGTATGTCGGACTGCTTCAATAGGAGTTCCTCTTAGAGGCAGGATGTCCGAGGGGAACCACACTTGAATTGGAAGACTGGAGATACATGAGTCTTTCAAAGATGCTGGTGTGTTGAGACTCATGCAAGCATATATTATATATGCACTAGTTTCTGACACTGAACTTAGCCAACAACCGTCTCCGCTACACCTCCGGTGATTGAAATCTCAACACCAAGGAATTCTCACCACTTTTCGCTTCTGGTCCTCCCCCTATGGGGGGGACTAGGCCATCATCTTTTATCTTTTTGTAATGGCAAAAGTTCTCTCCTGCTTTCTCTCTTGAGGTCTACCCTCATGAAACCCCTCCTTACTTCTTTCTGGCGTCTTCCTCGCTGGTTTTCTCCCCTTCTCCGCTTTTGCTTTAGTCTCACTTAGCATCAGCACAGTCGGGTTCCTCCTTTTTCCCTACAACAGATGGCTGGGAATACGGTTTGCGGTACGCGTTTACATTGGATTCCTTCCTCTTTCCTCTGGTCGGTTCGGGTCAGTCCATCTGCTAGGTCCGGGTCTTATCCCGCTGGTGGGTACAGGTTAGTCCCACGGTCGGGAGTTGGTGGTTGGTTTTCTCAACAGGCTACGGTCGAATTCGCCTCTCTCCTCCTCTTTTCCCTTTCGGTGGTTTCGTCTACTGTGGGCACTGGGGATTAATGGAGACCGCCTAGTTAAGACACGAACACGTTTCCGATAGTTGTTTCGGCATCTGGGTCTACACCTCCCTCTCCCTCCCTCGGCTCGTTCGGCTGGTATCCTACTACCTCCCTCCTCGGCCGGAATCCTACTGCTACCCTTCTCGGCTAGCACCCTACTGCTACCCTTCTCGGCTAGCACCCTACTGCTACCCTTCTCGGCTAGCACCCTACTGCTACCCTTCTCGGCTAGCACCCTACTGCTACCCTTCTCGGCTAGCACCCTACTGCTACCCTTCTCGGCTAGCACCCTACTGCTACCCTTCTCGGCTAGCACCCTACTGCTACCCTTCTCGGCTAGCACCCTACTGCTACCCTTCTCGGCTAGCACCCTACTGCTACCCTTCTCGGCTAGCACCCTACTGCTACCCTTCTCGGCTAGCACCCTACTGCTACCCTTCTCGGCTAGCACCCTACTGCTACCCTTCTCGGCTAGCACCCTACTGCTACCCTTCTCGGCTAGCACCCTACTGCTACCCTTCTCGGCTAGCACCCTACTGCTACCCTTCTCGGCTAGCACCCTACTGCTACCCTTCTCGGCTAGCACCCTACTGCTACCCTTCTCGGCTAGCACCCTACTGCTACCCTTCTCGGCTAGCACCCTACTGCTACCCTTCTCGGCTAGCACCCTACTGCTCCCCCAGCTGGCGCCTTACTGCCCCCTGGCTGGTACCCTACTACCATCTCTTCAGCCAGCACCCTACTGCCACCCGGCTAGCACCCTACTGCTCCCCCAGCTGGCACCTTACTGCCCCCTCCCGGCTGGTACCCTACTACCGCCTCTTCGGCCGGCACCCTACTGCCACCCGGCTAGCACCCTACTGCTCCCTTAAGCTTGCACCTTACTGCTACCTCTCTCTGGGGGGCCTCAGCCCTGGCATCCTTCCCTCCGATTGGTATTGCACTGTTTCCGGTCGGTCAGGTTCCATCCTCGTCAAGTTTCCCCCTCGGTGGGGGTCGCGCCATTAATCGGTGCACCTGGTCCTCTCTTGGGCCCGATCTGGGGTTAGCCTTTTGGCGGCCGGCTGTGCTATGGGCACTACCCGGTGGGTATGAGTTAGGATTTCTTTTGTGTCTTCGGGCTGAGATTTCCGGGGGGATTTTTCCTTGGGCTTCCTGCTTTTCCTGTTTTGGGTTTCTTTTGAGGCTTAGTTGGTCTGGGCTGTAGGAGGGGCTTGACTCAGAGTGAGATGTGTGGTTGGCTCCATACCAGAGAGGCTTGGGGTTCTTGGTTTTTGCCTCAGACGGAGGAGGGACGCGCGTGTTTACAGGTTTTGTTTTTGCCATAGCTAGCGCTGCATGCAGGTTCTTGTACCTTAAACAATGAATATATGATATATATAAAAAAAAAAAAAAAAAAAAAAAAAGACACTGAACTTAGCTAGTTCTTGATTAGAAGGAACGATTAGAATAATAGTAATTCGGACTACATTCACATACATAGTTCATTGAAGCCTAGAGATCAGAAAGAGATAATTGAGAGATAGGATGCTATCCTCTTGAGATAATTATCTCGTCTCAATGAAGGTTGAAGTGGTGTATGAACTTTCAGGGTCTAACAGTTTTCGCGCTTAGTAGAAACTAAAGTTAAAAGCTCCTTGGTACAAGTTAGTATATGAATACTAAGTACCGGTAGATTAGTATAAATAGGTTTAAAGATCTTCAGATTAGTTAGAGGAATCAAGCCACAGAGAAGAGACCTTAACAATATAATAAGTTTACAATTACGAATCTTTATTGTTTTACTCTTTAATACTTTATGAGTCTTCCTAGAAAATCTCCGATCTTAATATTTAGGTCCTAGTCCAACCGATAGGATTGATCTCAGCTACCACCAAACAGCTGGCATCGAGTACGTCTAGAACACTACATGTCAACCTAGGCGTCAGAGTACCGAAGACAGAATCTGGCGTCAAAGTTAGCAATTCACTAGTACCCATAACAGGCTGTAACTCTACAGGTAAAGGTACTAGGTGGACATCTCTTACATCGTTAGAAAGCCCGCATCGAGTAGAACATAGCTGTGAAGTTTAGAGTAGTGCAGTCAAAGGATGGCAGAGGAATCTGATATCAAAGTCAGCACTTTAGCAGGACATAAAATAGGCTGTAAATTGTTGTAAACTGACAGTAGACAGATGTTCTTTGATGGAATAGAAAGCTGAAATCAAGTAGGATGTTGTCCTAAATTATTAGCTTTAATGGTATAGGGACTGAGGAGCAATAGTAGTTAATATAACTGTTGTTGATGTTGTGACTGTGATGTTGTGTGGTTGTCTAAACACGTCGCAGTTCTAGAAAAACTAAATAAAACACTCATGTTATAACCTACTTATAATGTGTTCGCTAGGTGCTAATCACGTTGTGATAGGTGCACGATAGTTGACAGGTGGTCTGCTCTTCCAGAGAGGAGATAACTTGAAAAGCTGTATGAACTAAAGTAAGCTTTAAAGGTGTACTGGAGAAGCTAAAAAAGTCAGTGTTCAACCAAGTATATTGAAATACTGTCCGCCAAAGTCTGTCCTGTCCATCGTAGAATAGGATAGTCTTTAAATATACAAATTCGTTTAAGCCTAGCATGAGCAAGACTAATTAAAGATATTGAGCAATACACTTTAGTAAAACAATCTAAGTATCAAAACAATACTTAAAACAAACCAAGTATCAAAGTGTTACTTAAAATAAAATATAAAACAAACTGTTAGGCGGAGACAACAGGTATAGACTTAGAGTTGTCGAGGTCAATCGAGATTCATTTAATAGACGAAAATTTGTCTAGGAAGGCTCAGAAGCAACTTGTTTCGTTTATGACTACTAGGAGTGCAAGAAAGTAGAATAGAATTGTAAGAACAATATTATATTGTTAAGGTCTCTTCTCTGTTACTTGATAATGTCTAAAGCTTGGGAGGCAATTCGATATTTATATCCTGAGTCTAAGTGTTTGCAGACTACATCTATCTAACATACAAAATATGTACCTCTTCTAATATAACTCACAACATCAAGTACTTCATAAAGGTGCGAACACTGGGAGACCCTGAAAACCATTACATACTCTTCGGTTATTACTATTTTCTTTTTGGAAGACTTATTTATCTCCAGTAGTAATTATCTAATCCTCAGGGTCTTTAGAGCTGTAGCCAATTTCTCAAGTCGAACTATGTTGGCTCCAATAGTCCTTTCCTTTATTGAGAAGATCAGTCTCGATACATAGTTACCTTCGCATGTATGCCAGAGTCAAAAACTTCAAGTTGTGATAACTTAACAACTAATCAATGGGATTCATTCAGATGACATTCTCCTTGCAGAGGGGAAGCTCTTTTATTGAAAGTAGTCATAATCCCTCGGTCGGCAACTTCTGATTGTTTTATGTAGAGGTGGTAGACTTTCGCGTTATATTGGTTATAATTCCCACAACCACGGTATACCCCCAGTCATATTATAATAGCAACACTCCTTGAAGCTCACTAGCTCTTTTGGTAGTACCTCCCAGAAGCTCTATACTCTTTCTAATTATTTGAGGATGGATGTGAATATGTTAGTTCTTTATCCCATACCTCCTAACATTTATAACATGACCTTGTGCAAAAATGTCCCCTTATCTATGGCCTCTGTCAAAGATGTCATATCTTTGAAGCCTAGTAACTGACTGAGTAGTTGACAGATTAACTAAGTTCTACTTCCCAGGTCTTTCCAAAGGTGTCCCCCTATATATCCTGTGAATAGCCTTTGGTCAGACAGACAGCAGCGACCTATTTGGTGCTGTTCTGTCACCTTTAATTCTGTGACCATATTGTCATTAGAGGTAACTAAGGTTGATATGTATGATGAGGCAAGGGCCCCATAAGGGGAGTATTGGAGACTAAGATTCTCGAACTCGGATAAAGTTACTCTACCTAGGATACTCCTAGGCTATTGGAATTGAGTACTCCTAACACAAACTAAGTATCAAATTGATACTTCAAACAAACCAAGTATCAAGGCAATGCTTAGTAAAACAAAACATAAAATAAACTAAGTATCAAATTGATACTTCAAATAAACCAAGTATCAAAGCGATACTTAAAACAAAACATAAAAAACACTAAGTATCAAATGGATACTTCAAAGAAACCAAGTATGAAAGCAATACTTAAAACAAATATAATATAAAACAAAATCCTTAACCGAGTACTATTACCAGTTACATTCTCCAAAACAAAACAACCATTTAAACAAAATCTAACTCAATAGTCCTTAAAATTAGAGTCCACTGAAGGCTCGAAAAACTTACTTTGTACTAACATCCAATTATTGGCATTGAACACCAAACAAAAGCAGAAATTCGAACATAATAGTGGAATTCAAAAAAAGATTATAAATAACAATAGTTACAAATACCAGATTCGCGGTCAACTTCCACCCATGCCTCAATACAGTCAGGACAGTAGTCTACCTAAAGGATAGCGAAATAGTCATCAAGTTGAATAACATTGTAGTTTAATAACAGTCCAACAAGCTATTACCGCTGCCTGACATTGATCTTTTCATAGTTTTACATCGTTAAGGTATTCGGATGGTATAGGTAGTGATTAGATAAAGTCATTGAGAGCTTGCTCCATGGTTTGATTCTCTTTATCACTGCTTTCAAATTCAGACTCAAAGTTGTAGTCAAGAAACCATCTCTGGCTTCGAGTTCTTGGTACTATCGCTCGGTTTCTGGTACAGTCGATGACCAGCACATGGTGATATAGTTTTTGTTGGTAGTAGAGTGTTGCTGGGCATATTGGCTTCTCACCTTTCATTCTCCATCTCTATGGCATGCTCGAGTGCTTCTAGAAGTTCCCCAATGTTCTCACAGGATAGATATCCTTTCCATTTGATAAGAAATTGATCATTCTTATACCAGAAGTGGTGGTCTCAAATGTCTTCAACTTCCCATTCTTCTTTCTTGTCAATGGTAATGGGAGCAGGGTGAGAGTGAATTTGTCTAGAAAACTTGAAGTCGTCGTTACAGTAGAATCGTTTGCTAGAGGAAGCAGGGAAAACAGTGGTAGAGGGGTAGTATGTGTGTCCATCTAACTGGACAGTTGTTAGGAGTACCCGATTCCGATAGCCTAGGAGTACCCTAGGTAGGGTAACTTTACCCAAGTTCGAGAACCTTAGTCTCCAACATCCCCCTCCGGCCCCCTCACGGGGCCCGCGCGTCATCATACACATTAACCTTAGTTGCGTCCTGTGACTATATGGTCACAGAATTGAAGGTGTCAGAATAACACCGTATACGTCGCTGCCGTCCGTCCGACCAAAGGCTGTTCGTAGGATATATAAGAGGGCACCTCTGGCTAAACCTGGGAACGGTGATTGAAATCTCAACACTACAGGAATTCTCACGATCTTTCGCGTCTGGTCCTCCCCCTATGGGGGGGACTAGGCCATCATCTTTTATCTTTTTGCAACGGCAAAACTTCTCTCCTGCCTTCTCTCTTGAGGTCTACCCTCTTGAGACCCCCCCTACTCCTTCCTGGCATCTCTGAATGCTGGGCCCTCTTCTTCCCCGCTTTTGCTTCAGCCTCGCTTAGCATTAGCACGGTCGGGTTTCTCCTTTTTCCCTACAACAGATGGCTGGGAACACGGCTTGCGGTACGCGATTACGATGGACTCCTCCTACTTCTCTCTGGTCGGTTCGGGTTAATCCCTCTGCTGGGTCCGGGTTTTGTCCCGCTAGTGGGTACGGGTCAGTCCCACGGTCGGGGTATCGTGGTGTAACGTTCCTTGCTTGGGGTTAACTAATAGCGACGGGCAACGATACTTCTCTCCTTCTTTTTAATCTTAATAGATGTAACAGTTCTTAGATCCGTTGATCTACGTTATCACCGTTCGTTGGATAACGCCTGTTAGATCTTAAATAAGATAGCTTCGCCTCACGTAGGCTCGTGAGAAATGTGTCGGATATGCAAACGTGATAAAGAGCGTGAAGATGTTTTATTCGTAAAGTAATAGGTAAGGAAATTACTTAGAACATTCAATCTAATTTATTTATACTTGTACCGCCGACTCCGGCATACGACAAGTCCCCGCCGGCACGAGGTTAACGCAAACCGGAACTACCACTAACTACGAACAATCCAAACCTCCAGCCCCGTACCTCAAACATGCCCGCGCCATACCCGCAACACGAACACTAAATACAAAAGCCATCAACGGTAAAGAAAGTCCTCCTCGCCCCCGCATCCGAAATTCCTCTGGTATGGAATCAACCGCAGCCCTTGTAGCAAGTCCGCATCATTCCTGAACAAGGAGTACGAGGGGCAAACCCACGAATACCAAGATAAACAGGCGACAGGCAAGACCCAGGCCGAAGCCCCAAAGGCCGAAAGGGTGTCCGACAAAGGCAAGTTCCCCGTACAAAAAACAAAATTCCACTACCGCCCGGTCTGAATACCGTCCCGCAATCCCTCCTCCACAGTAGAAAACCAACAACAATCTATCAACACAGGCGGCACCAAGGCAGAGAGGTCGTGACCAACATGTCCACAACTCGCATCCGCATGCCAGGCCGTCGACCCTATGAACCCACTTTGCCAAGTGCCTCCGAAGAGCGTAATGGTGAGGAGGACCTGTACCCGCTGCCCGTAACCCCAAAACCAAACATAAACAAAGGAAATACATAGAGGTGGTAACAGACCGAAAAGGTCAGTAGGGCCTATCTCCTACCCGTGGTGCCATGCCCCCGCCCGCCGTACCCGCAACCAAACCAAAGAAACCAAACAAGCTCCACAGAACCCAGCACGCAAGACCCAAACAAGTCCAACCCAGAGGTCGCAACCCACTATCCGCACAGGTGGCCGTCAGCCAGCCGGTCCGTCAGGAAGCTTTGCAGCACTCAGCAGCTTAACCTTAACAGCCCGAGCCGTCTGGAAACACTTAATTAGACCTCGCCCAACCTGACGCAGGCCCGACCGGTGCTCGCAGGCGCCTCTCCCCGCCAAGTCAGCCCCCCCCAAGCCCCACACACCAGGCACCGCAGTTCCCATCCAGCCTCCTCAGCCCCTCAGGCAGCTCAACCGCCCGACAGCCACAGGACAGCCGATACCTGACCCCGTCATGCAGCCACTGATCTTGGCCACAACAACAGAGCCCCAATCCCCCAGCACCGTGTAGCCGAGGGGGGCCGCCAGGACGAACCCGGGGCCACAACATACGCGCCAGCATCCACAGACGCCGGCCACAGTCCCAGCCAGCCCGAACCGAAATCCAAGCAAGCCGAGAGGGAAACCAGGGAACCCGGAGGCCCCCCAATGTGGGCCCCAAAGGGGCCGCACCGTAGACTGACGAAAGGTGCCCAAACTGACGCTTCAGAGAGGGCGGGTACCAGGATAGGAAACGAGACAAACAGAAGGTAGGCCCCACTTGCAATGGGTGTGACCGCCAACCACCATCCGTAACCACACCGACCCCTGCACTAGACCAAGCGTGGCCCGGCAACCAATCGCCCCACACCACCCCGGGCAGAAGTTCATCCGCGCCAGGAGGCAAATGTTTTCAGGGTCAAAGCCATCCCCACGTAGAGGCGAGGAGGTGACACCTGATCGAACCACCGTAAATGCCACAAGGACGTAAACTCCAAGGGAACGGTGATAAACAACATCGTAAGGTTCCGACCGTAGATACGATAGACGAAGGGCGGGGCCGGCGAGGCCCCCGTCCCTTAAGGAATGATGCGATCGGTACGACGTGTTGATACTTGGGAAGGTCATCAATCTAACCCAAGGGCGTTTTGTATCGTGAACACTAAGGACTCTGTTAAAACCCAACAAGAAACATGAGCTGGCCCAAAGAACGACACGGGTGTTTCCCCCCACAGCAATGTTCAAATCCCCCAACCCCCGAACGCGAAACTCTGCGAGTAGACAATAGACAGAGAAGCCGAAGACTTTTTACCGAGGGAGGGCTCGTAGACGCCAAAGGTGAAGAGGCTCGAAGCGTAATCATCGTGAGAATCAAACAACAACGAGGAGGCGAAAACAAGTAACCACAACGTGAAACCGCCAAACAACAGAACCTCAACACCAAAGACCCCAGGAACTACTGAGCGAACTCAGATATCTCCCCCAGAATCAAAGGCATCGAAGGACCATCGTGGTGCGAAAGGAACGCTACCGAGGCGGAGCGAAGATAGAAGTAAGGAAATTACTTAGAACATTCAATCTAATTTATTTATACTAGTACCGCCGACTCCGGCATACGACCAGTCTCCCCCTCGCCCCAAAAATCACAAACTAACTAAAAAAAAAAAAAAACACTACCACGGGCGCAATCCCGTCCCGCAACCGCTCCCCCCAAACATAAATCCAAAAATCACTACCTAAGGGGCTCACGGGCGCTCATGTCGGATAGCGACATCCCGGATTAACGCGTCTTCCCCTTCCCGCAACCCAACCACCAACACCATACCAACACAACTACTCCGCCCCCAACACAATCTCGTCAATATACTCAACAAAGGAAACATACAGTCTGTCCCAACATCCACGCTTCTTCCGATAGTGCTCCCCCATCCTATTAACCTTCCCAGCAATCCGCCGCTGGTCGCAAAAGGGGCACCGTTCCAGTTCGATAAACCCAAACAACCCAGCCCACTTGAGTACGACGGCCGTCCGCAAGGAAAGCGCGAGGTCGTCCCAGTCAAGCCAGTGCCGCTGCCAAAACTGGTCAAGGCTCGCTGAGAGGCAGCCCGGGTTGTTATCGAAGTGAGTATAGAAGGAGGGCCGAGTGGAGGTGCCTTGGTAGGTAATCGCCATGTTGCAGTTCGGACAGCAAGTAGCGACCGAGTTCGGAAGGAAGAACCACTTGGTAGGAAGATGCTTGCTCGGAAGCACGCACTCCCCCCCAGGATGTTTCTTTTCGCACCGCAAACAAGTATCAGGCATCCCTATGCATACTCGCCTCCCGTCCCTCTCCACCGTCAGTGTACCATCAAACGGGTTACCTGCAACCACTAGCTCCCGGTCCACCTCCTTAATATGACGGGGGATCCCTAGTCCCAGCCACCCGTGTACCAACCACCAGTCTTTCCAGCCCGCGACTGCCGAGTCCTTGAACAAGTCCTCCATAGCCGGTCGTTTCCAACTGTACCGTGGGCAAGAAGTCCAGTGATACCTCTCCTCACGTCCCTCACAATCGTCATGCCCGACCAGGCCGGTACCACTGCGAATCCTAGTCAACACATAGGAATCCATCCTTGTCAGCCCGCGAAGGTGTCTGGGAGCCTTAGGTCCACGAGCATAGTACCCATGGCCTTCATTGACATGCCAGGCCTCCCACTCCTCTTTTCTCAACTCACGGGCCAACGCAGCGTGCCCTATACCAAAGCTGACCCCTTCCCACCGGAATGGCTGCAGCGGTAGGCGCGTACTCTCCTTGGCCTTCCTGTCGACCAGCTCGTTGCCCTGGATGCCCATGTGCCCCGGAACCCAGCCAAAGCGCGGGCGTACAGCCTCCATCAAAGGTGCCATGACTTCCCACATCTCAGCCGAGTCCCCCTCGGGCAGCATGTTCTCAATCAGAAGCAGGGCGGGGACGCAATCCAGAAACACATGTACTCCCCGTCCCTCACACAAACCACTGATCTCCCGCAAGGCACAGACAACGGCAAACAGTTCGCATTCGACGATGCTCCAGGACAGTGGCACCGAACACCCCCCTATCCTAAGTGAAGCCCCCCGTGCGAACGCGGCCCAAGCGACGTCAGCACCCTCGGCCATCTTGGACCCGTCAGTGTACACCACCAGATCCGAGCCGCCACTGAGTTCCTTGACTTCCCCGGCGTGTCTGAGGGCCATGGTTTCCTTCCCTTTCCCGATCGTAATCGTGGGACGGTAGGAAAGCACCTCGTCCGAATGCTGTCGGTGGGCCACCATACCCTCCTCCTTCCAGTCCAGCCTGATCTGCCCGAACCAAGGATGATCCTCGCAATATCGGTAATTGATGAACCGGCTGTAGCACCTCCGCTGTAGGTACCTGCCCTGAATAGCGACAGGCGTAACCCCGTATTCTGCTAGCAAAATGTTGTTGGCCAGCTTCATGGGAGTCCGGAACACCGAGCGGAGGCAATCGTTAACGTGGACCTGAATCTGCTTCACATACGACGGGTAGTCGGTTACAAACTCAAGTCCGTAGTAAACGGTCGGAAGGTAGGCTGCCTGCACCAAACGGTAAGTCTCCCACGCCCCCAACCCCCCAACACTCCCAAACCTCCTTCCCAGCGCCGCAATCCTCCTCCTCACACCCAACCCCCTATCCAACCAATAACGTACATGAGAAGAAAAATTAAGAAATACATTGAACCTATACCCAAGAACCCGCAAGTCCTCAGATGGCAACACCATTTCTCCCAACAACTTCATTCCTTCCCACGCCCTATCACCAAACCCAATCCACTGCGTCTTCAACGCACTAAACCCCATTCCCCTGTCTCGCGCAACACGGTCGCAATCTCGCAACAATTCCCCAGCATGGTATCGGGCAGCATCAAAAGAGTCAGCCGCAACCATGATAACCCCGTCATCCACATATGAGGCCACCAAATGCCGAACACCCGGGGAGTAACGCATCCGTGGTGTGAAAATGTCGGCCACGTAAGCACCGAACAGAAAGGGGGAAAGCGGTGACCCCTGGGGGACCCCCTTGCTAACATGGTACACCCGGGAAACACACCCATTGAACGGAAGCGAACGGACCGACAACCTGTCCATCGCCGAACCCATTGACACAGGTTGGGAGGGCACCCCCGGGCCACCAGGAAATCTGACAGGAGGTTGATGTCAATATTGTCAAACCCTCCCTCTACGTCCATTGACAGAATCAGACGTTTGTACCCCTCATTATGGCGCAGGAATTCCTGAACGACCGCCATGGCATCATGGACCCCCCGCCTCCTACGGGAGCCGAACTGTGTCTCGCCGAGGTCTAGACAAGCGGCTAGCCGGAGCAGCACCACCCTCTCCGCCACCTTAGCCGTGGTCGGGAGTAGGTGTATCATGCGCCATGACTTGACCACATCATACCGCGGCTTGTCGAGCTTGGGTATGAGCACTACCTCTGCCCTATGCCAGTCCGGGATGTCATGTCGCAACCCGTAGTCAACGAGGCGTCGCAATGTCATGGCATCCCTCCTCTTCCAAAACCTTAAGAAGGGATAGCCAATATCGTCCTCGCCGGGGCCTGTGTTTGTGGGAGATCTCGCCAGCGCCGTCTCCATTTCTTGGGCACTGTCCATCTCAACCACACTTTCAGTCCATCGGGCGGGATCACCAGGATCCAGCTGTTGAGCAATCAGGTCGCTGATCTCGGCGTGCGTGGTAGCCAAGGAGCCGTCTGACCGCACCATCGAGGGCAACGTGCGCTTGGCCTCCAACTTTCTTGCCAGCCTGAAAATGTCGGGGTCCTTGCTTTCCGCCAGCTTGGTCCTAATGTGGTCGAACCGAGCCCTCAACAGGCAAGCCCGGTAGACACACCTTGCCAGCCTAAAGTCCTCCGTCCGCTCCGCCGTGCGTTTGGAGTATCTCTTCAGCCGGGCCACATCCAGCCTCATCCTTTCCAACTCAGGCGTCCACCACTCGCACCGGCTTCTGCCAACGGAAGCCCGTGGGAGTGCGTCCACCACACTTCTCACTCCTCTCCACAGCTGCTCATCATCCACCTCTTTCAGGGTGTCTAGTTCTTTCCCAACCTTCCCCCACACCGCCTTCTTCCAAGCAGGCCTCCTTCTCATGAGATTGTCAGGTAGGTCCACATGGAGTCGAATTGTCTGGGCGGCATGCTCGCAGCCCACCACATCAAGGTACTTGTGCTGTAGGTACGGCCGTCGATACAAGCAGAGGTCTATCATCGATATATCGCGGAATGTCGGCCGGTCAGGCTGAGCCATGTTCAGCAACCGAGGTGCCATCCATTCCCGCAACCATCGTCCGCAGTGTTCCTGTCTGGCCGTCTCCGCCCATGGGTCCCAATCTCGATGCCTGGCATTGAAATCACCAAACGCGATATCCGGTTCCCCGACGTCCCTCAGCCCTGACTGATATTCGGCCTTGGTGTGTGTAGGTGGGATGTAGACGCCTGCAAGCACCCTCTTCTCACCCTTCTCCCAAAACCCAACCTGGGCACAAGCACCCTTATGCCCAACCACATCAAACAGCCCACACAAATGCGAGCGAACAAACACCTCCACCCCCGATCCAACAACAAAGGAAAACAAATCCCAACCATCAACTTCTACCGGCACATGCTGCCCCTCCGAATCAACCGGAGGTTCCAAAACAAAAAATAAATCAACAAAGGAAAACAAATCAAACGCCAGCGCCCGATTCCTGCCACTCCTCCCCACATTTAATGCTATCGCCGTGATACGCATTAAAAGGGGGCTTCGACAGATCCGCTCGGGCCACAGGGGCCAGAGTCACTTAAAAAACCCTCAGAGTCCAGGGCGAACCACATAGCATCGCCCTTCTTGGGAACAGGTTTCTTCTTCAAAATACCGCGCTTGGGGGAGGGGGAAGGGGGGGGTCGTTCAGGCTCCTTACCCTTAGCCTTGGCAGACTTCTCCCGCGGAACATCCTCCTCTTCCTCATCACTACTCACCTCCACCACCCTGGGAGTTGGCGACCGTCCCCTGCTCCGGCGTCGTGGCCGTCCCCCCCTCTCAGGTCCCTTTTTTCCCCCGACTGGCACTTCGGGCGATGAGGCCGCGGCATCGGCCGTCGTCGTCGCGGGTGGGGATGACACGGGAGTCCTAGAGTCAGTTCTCAAGGCAGGACACTTCTCATATCCAGCAAAGTGATCGGTCCTGTCGCACAACCAACACATCCTGCGGGTGTGCCCACATGCCTCCCCCACGCCTCCGGGGCACCCTAAAGCCTTACACATGTGCTCCCGGGACAGGTGCTCCCCGTAACAAAACCGACACCTGGAAGGAAGGGCACAGGTGGCCTGAAAGTGGCCCACCTGCAAACACTTACCACAAACCTTCGCCGTGCGGTGTTCGGTAAACACCCTAACATTCCGGGTTCCCCCCCGAAGCCAGATCCTCCCAGTTTCCAAAGCAGCCTTAGCCGCCCCATTCTCTTCCACCACAAAGCGAATACCGCAAGACACGGCGTTAGCTTGCCTCATGGCATGAATGGACCCCATGATGTCGGGGCGGGACACAGTGACTATGCCGGGATTACCTAGCTCCAAGTCAGTGCGCAAGCCATCCGAGGCCTGCTCCCCAATCCACCCGTCAACCTTCCAGATGGAGCCACGGCCAGTGTCCGAAAGGGGGACACCCGTCACCATGATCTTCACCTTCTTCACATCCTTCTGGAAAACAAATTCCGGGAGTGAAAGTTCCTTCAACAGCGCCAACCGGGCCTTGTCAAGACGGTTTCCAAGTTCAGCGGCAGAGTGGGCCGCCAGGGTGAGGAAGATACACCCAATCTCGTTTCGGATATGCCCAGCACGAACGTAAGGGCAGGTGCCCCTAATTTTCGGCGAGTTGGACAAGGTGACGTTGATACGATTCCGGATGGCCTCCATCGTCACGCCCTCCGGCAGGGCCACTTCTTTGCGGGTGGCAAACCGCATTGTAATGTGCCTTCCCCTAGCATCCGGGGTAGGCGAGGACTGGGGTGGAGCCGGCTTTGGTGGTGGCCCCTGCTGACTGGCGCTGCGAGGAGGGCCGTCGCGAGGGATCAGGTTTGGCACCACGTTGTAGATCCTCCTGATGGCGCCTGGCCCCGATGAAAGGGTTTGCACCGTGGGTACTGGGGCGGCAGCAGGGGGGGTGTAGCCTGTCCGTCAGTAGTAGTCTTCCCCTGAGTCTTGGCCGGGGTCGCCGAGGTTTCCTGGCCGGCCTGAGCCGCCATCTTTCTTCTCCTCCTGGCAGCACCACTCAGGCGCCTACCCCTCTTTCTCTCCTTCTTCTTTCCATCCTCCTTCTCCTTTCCTCCTCCTCATCGTCAAAGCTCACCCTCTTTCCCTCCGCAGCTTTTCCTACCTTCAGGACTACCCCCCATCACTGGAAGAGCTGCCACTGCTGGTGCTGTGGGAGGAGGCCGCCGAAGTGGGCCGGACCGGAACTGTCTTGTCCTTCAGCGGAACGGCGGGTTTGGGCACGTATGCCATCTTCTTCACCATGTCCACGAAGGACGCTTTAGTAGCAGGAGCCGTTGGAGCAGCACCCTGGCCCTTGGTAGGGACTTCAGTAGACCCCTCTGATGAGGAGCGGGGGATGGGGGTAGTCCCTGAGGACTCAGGAGTCACAGAGGGGGAACGACGGCGGGGGGCCAACCTACCTTTCAAGGCGGCAATTTCCTCCTCCTGCCGGCCGACTATATCCGTCAAGGTCCGAACCGCATTTTCCAAGCGATGGAACCGACGTCCCACCCACATAATGGGGACCGTCTCCACGATCTCGTCTTTCATCCAAGTCCGGACATCCTCCACAGTGTCAGGTTCCTCGGACCCGTCCACGCTGGGAAGAGGTGACAGAGGGGCTGGGTGTTCCCGGACCGGATATCCTCAAGGCCCTCCAACATGGACCCCACAATACTGCCAGACCTGGGAGCGGGGGAGGGGGACTTACCAGCCGCCATCATCTCATCCACTTCGGCCATGATCTGGTCCGCCCTAGCCACGGCAGCGTCAGCATCCTCCTGGCTGGGTCTCCGGTAGCGGCACCTCCAAGGGAGTGCTCGTGCTGCGAGGGATACCCAGTGACCCTTCCAAAATACCCCCAGGCGACGTGGGGGGAGAAACGTAGTCAGGAGGGGACGAGCCAGGGACAGGCGTACCCGGAAGACTGGGGGCGTGAATGCTGTCGCCCAAACCGGTCGCTTCCGAGTTCCGTCCTTCCTCCAGAGCCATAGGGGTGTCCCGAACAATCACCTCCGCCGATGGCACCACTTCCTGGGTGATCAGCAAAGGGGGGACGAGGGGGGGAATCCTCAATAGTGGAAGGAACTAGCACGGGGGGGGCCAGGCGCTTCCGGTGGGTGTCCAGGAGATGGGAAAATTCCTCATCCGGGACAATCTGTTTCTTTCGACCCTCTTCAACATCAATCGCCTTCATGAACCGGGGCTCAAAGAAGGGACTGGGGGCCGGGGCAGCCCGTTTGCGGGGGGAGGCGGAGCGGGCACGGCGTAGCGTTCCCTTTGCCGGGGGGGCATAGTCCTCATCGGCAGGGTCGTCCAGCTTGAACTTCCCGGTAGTGTAAAGGGCTTTTTCACCAGAAGACAGCCCGGACAGGAAGGAGGGGGTGGAGGCAGTGGAGGCTCGCTTAGCGCGATCCCGAGCCACAATCCTATCGAACGCCGCTCGATGGGCGGAGGGAGAGGTGGACCATGAGCTGGCCTCAACCGTAGTGGTGGTTGAGCCTTGCCTGGCCGGCGGGAGGAGGGATGACTCTGGGATGATAGCCTGCGAGTCGGTGGGAGGAGAGGGGGTGGGCACGGTCGGTGTGTACACCGAACCGTGATCGGAGTTGAACCGATTGAAGAGGCCCGTGGTAGAGGCGTTGTCCAAGCCACAGGTGGCTGGACAACCCTTCCCAGATAGGCAACCCTTCACAAAAAACTCCACCTCTTTCATCGTGACAAGGGCGGCTGCAGCAACCGACCCCCTCACCAAGTCATCCAACGCCGGGTTCACCGCGTTGGGGCAGCCATGTTCATGGGCGAAGGACAAAAAACTGTAGTCCCCGCCAGGCGCAGCGTACGACCGTGTAGTTGTAGGAATGAGGCCACGGACAGCCTCGGAAACGGGCGCAAGAGACAAAGCGACGCGAGCCGTCTCAAGCGAGGAGGAGGGGTTGGAGTCGAACCGAACGGGTGACGACATCCGCGAGTTGGGGACAGAGTCCGTGGAGGAGGAGGCGACGAAGTCGCCATCCTCGCTCAAGCCTGTGTCCAGAGGACTACCGGGATCAACCACGGATATCTCCTCTGGAA
>VBSK01000100.1:0-84054 GCA_006112555.1 Tuber indicum | reverse complement strand
TTGCCGGCAAAGACAGCACAGATAAAGCCCTCAACAGAGGCCTCTCACTCTTTGGTAAAAGGTTAAGGGTCCAACGCTACCCTCACCTTTGGCCCTGACACCCAGTGTTCCAGATGCCTTGCATTTGGGTCACCATCCTACCCAGTGTACGGGCACTACCTACTGTGCAATCTGCACCCATGAGCACCCTACCTATCTTCACACTTGCGGCAGGTCTGATTGTCCCACCAAAGGCAAAAGCCTGCATCCATACCACCATCAAGTGCAAGAACTGCAAAGAAACCTCACATGGCAACTTCCAAGGAGTGTGCAACATACCTGGCGGCAAACCAAGTGGCTGCTGAGAGGCGGACAAAGGCTAATTAGGTTTCCTCTTACTTGTATTTCATTGTTTTATTTGTAGGCTTAGGCGGGCGGGAGGATTTCATTTGTAAAAGGGGTCGTTAGCGTTATGACAGGGGGTCCAATCAAAAGTTGCTACTAACATTTAGGAGACGGATATCAGGGACCAGGCGCGGGTGGCGTGCCATTTTGTATGTTAGTTGCCGCTTCATAGCCTCTGGCTCCATAAGCGTAATGAATTATAATAATAATAATAATGTGCGTCCTGTGTGCATCAGACACACAGGACGCTGGAAGACAAATTGCGATTCAGGACGCAGGTGGACATGGCAACCAGTGGACTCCGTTGCCGTTACAACCACAGGGAAAGAAAAAAAACCACACGAAATTTCGCCGCCGAGCCCCACCTCATTGGTCAACCACCAACTCTCACCGCTTCACCTGCCCCCTTTTCCCACTTTTTACAGACAAATCATCCCACTGTATTGTTAATTCATCACCCCTATCAATAGAGTCCCTCCTACACCCTTGATGTCGTCTTCACGACGTCTGGGCAAGGGCAGGGGTGGCAAAAACCCTCTTGCCAGCGCCCCTCCACATACCAGAATCGCACCAAACTAGAGGAACATCAATCTCCCCACCTCTCCAGACGACAACCAGATGGAAGCAGACGTTCCTTCCCCTGTCCAGACTGTCGCCCCTCCACCTGCTACAGAAGAAGATGCCTGGGAACAGGCAGTCAACCAACATGTCACCTATCTACAAGAAGAGCTACAAACCATGAAGACCACCTGCTACTGCGAACTCAAGGATACATTCAAAGCTATGGAAGCACAACATGCTGGTAGTTCAGGAACGACACATTGCAGACACCAAAGACCTCCAAGCCAAAGTGGCAGCCCTCACCTCCCAAGTCGCCCACCTTGTTGCCCAGCCCAGCATAGCAACAGTACCTTTGCGAACACCCACCCCCTACCACCCAACCAGCACAGCAAACCTGGGCCCAGAAAGCGGCCAGAACCTCCCCAGCAAGGCTAAAGCAACCTCCCCCAGCAAGACTGCCACAGCTGCAGCTTTGACCAAATGCGACCGTACGATTGTCATTGAGAGAGATGGCACAGCACTCCCATTATTATTATTATATCTCATTACGCTTATGCAGCCAGAGGCTATGAAGCGGCAACTAACATACAAAATGGCACGCCACCCGCACCTGGTCCCTGATATCCGTCTCCCAATCTTAGTAGCAACTTTTGATTGGACCCCCTGTCATAACGCTAACGACCCCTTTTACAAAAGAAATCCTCCCACCCGCCTAAAGCCTAACAAATAAAGTAAACAGAGACTCCGTTGCCGTTACAACCACAGCGAAAGAAAAAACCACACCAAATTTTTCGCTGAGCCCTCACCTCATTGGTCAACCACCAATTATCACCGCTTCACCCATCCTTCTTCCCCACTTTTACAGACAAATCATCCCACTTTATTTGTTATTCCATCACCCCTATCAACTGAGTCCCTCATACAACCCCCTTGATGTCGCGCAGACCCTTGGGCAAGGGTAGGGGTGGCAAGAACCCTCTTGCCAGCCCCTTTCACCTACCAGAATCCCACCCGACCAGAGGAACATCAATCCTCCCCACCTCGCCTGACGACACACAGATGGAAGAGGATACCCCTTCCCCTGTCCAGACAGTCGCACCCCCACCAGATTCAGAAGATGCCTGGGAAAAGGCAGTCAATGAACACGTCACCTATCTACAAGAGGAACTACAAACCATGAAGACCTGCTACTGCGAACTCAAAGATACCCTCAAAGCCATGGAAGCACACATGCTAGTAGTGCAGGAACGACACATTACAGACACCAAAGACCTTCAAGCCAAAGTGGCAGCCCTTACCTCTCAAGTCGCGCACCTTGTTGCTCAACCACATCATAGCAACACCACCTTCGCGAACACCCAACCCCCTCCCACCCAGCCACCACAGCAAACCTGGGCCCAGAAAGCGGCCAGAACCCTCCCTAGGAAGCCCCCAGTACACTCACCAACCAAAACTGCCACTTCTCCAGTTTTGACCAAACGCGACCGTACGATTGTCATTGAGAGAGATGGCACAGCACTCCCTGACGACATCAACACCCTCACCATCAGAAACATTTTCAACACTGCAATTAAGAAGCCTCTTATTGTAACCATTGAGTTCACCCTAAACCACCATGTCCTCCTCCTTACCAAGGACAACATCACAGCTGCCCAAGTCCTCAAAGAACACAGAACAGCAATTGAGGAAACTGCAAGATCCACCATACCTGCCGCTACTGCCCTCAGACAGGATGAAGTCTGGCATAAGGTCATCATTCACGGCATCCCCACCACTGTTCCCTCCACTCCTGAGGGATTCAACACTGTCAAGTCAGAGATTGAGGAGTTCAACACTGGCATTCACCTTCCCCGCCCCCCCAGGTGGCTCACCACTGAATCCCAACGTACCGGCAAAGCGGCTTCCACAATGGTTATCACTATTGCTGGTAAGGACAACACGGATAAAGCCCTCAATAGAGGCCTCTCTCTCTTTGGCAAGAGGTTTAAGGTTCAACGCTACCTTTCCTTTGGCCCTGACACCCAGTGTTCCAGATGCCTTGCCTTTGGACACCACCCCACCCAGTGTACCGGTACTACCTACTGTGCTATTTGCACCTTGGAGCACCCTACCTACCTCCACACTTGCGGCAGATCAGATTGTCCCACCAAAGGCAAACCATGTCTCCATACCATCATCAAATGCAAGAACTGCGGCGAACCCCACATGGCAACCTCCAAGGAGTGTGCAACATACCTGGCGGCAAACCAAGTACCTGCTGAGAGGCGGACAAAGGCTAGTTAGGTTTCCTCTTACTTGTATTTCATTTGTTTTATTTGTTAGGCTTAAGGCGGGTGGGAGGATTTTATTTGTAAAAGGGGTCGTTAGCGTTATGACAGGGGGTCCAATCAAAAGCTGCTACTAACATTTAGGAGACGGATATCAGGGACCAGGCGCGGGTGGCGTGCCATTTTGTATGTTAGTTGCCGCTTCATAGCCTCTGGCTCCATAAGCGTAATGAATTATAATAATAATAATAATAAATAAAGTAAACAAAAGTATAAAAACTAAACAGCCCTGGTCTTCCTCTCAGTTGCTGCTTGCTGTGCCGCCAGGTAGGTTTTGCACTCTTTGAATGTTGCTTGGTGGGGCTCGCCACAGTTGGAGCACTGAATGGTAGTGTGAAGACAGGCTTTGCCCTTGGTAGGACTATCTGACTTGCCGCAGGTATGGAGGTGGGTAGGGTGTTCTTGGGAGCAGATGCTGCAGTGCACGTTGCCAGTACACTGGGTGGTATGGTGGCAAAGGCCAGGCATTTGCTGCATTGGGTGTCAAGGCCAAAGGAAAGGTAGCGTTGCACCTTAAACTTCTTGCCAAATAGGGAGAGGCCTCTGCTGAGGGCTTTATCAGTGGAGTCTTTGCCGGCAATGGTAAGGACCATGGTGGAGGCCAACTTGTCCTGACGTTGGGCCTGGGTGGTGAGCCACCTGGGGGAGCGTGGGAGGTGGGTGCCAGGATTGAAGGTCTCAATCTCAGCCTGAACAGTGTGGAAGTGGGAGGAGGTAGGGATGCCGTGAATGATGACCTTATGCCAGATTTCATCCTTTCTGAGGCCTGTGGCAGCGGGAATGGTGGCTCTGATTGCCTCTTCAATTGAAAAGTGATGGTGTTTGAGGACAGAGGCGGCAGGTGTATTATCCTTAGTGACTAGGAGGACATGGTGGTTGGTGGTGAACTCAATGTTGGCAATAAGCTGCTTGCCAATAGCAGTGTTGATAGCATCGCGGATAGTGAGGGTGTTGGTGTCATCAGGGAGGATGCTGCCATCTCTCTCTATGACAATGGTACGGTCGCGTTTGGTCAAAACAGCAGGCTTTGCAGTTTTGTTTTGTGAGGTGGTAGGGGGCTTAGCCGGGAGTGACTTGGCCAGCTTCTGGGCCCAGGTTTGCTGTTGTGGTGGTGGGGGGAGCATGGTAGAGGTCTAGGTAGGGTGTTGTTGTTGTTGTTGAAGCTGGGCCTCTAGGCGCGCAACTTGGCTGGTAAGGGTCTCAATTTGGAGGTGCAAGTCTTCAGTGTCCTGGATGTGACGTCCCTGAACCACCATGAGGTGCTGCTGAAAGGCTTGAAACATGCCCTCCAAGTTGGAGAGGCGAATTTCTCTGCCCAGAGCTGAGGTTCTCATGTCATCTGCGACATGTGTGGGCGTGAAGGGTTGGTGGCCAGTTGCTGTGGCAGCAGACTGTTGTGGTGTTTGCGGGACAGGTACTGTGTCCACAGGAGTGGCAAGGCCTTCATCCATCTGGGTATCATCAGGCGAGGCTGGTGTTTGTGTGGGGAGTGGAGGGTTGAATGGTGTGGCAAGGGGGTTAGAACCCCCCCTTCCTTTGCCCTTACGTCTAGAACTAGACATCAAAGGGTGTGGACAGCGAGTCTGAAGATAGAAGTGATGGAAAACAAATAATAAGGGTAGATTTGTTGATGAAAAGTCTTTAAAGTGGGGGACGAGGCGGTGAGAAAAGGTGTTGGACCAATGAGGTGAGGGCTCTCCGAAAAATTTGGTGTGGTTTTTTCTTTCCCTGTGGTTGTAACGGCAACGGAGTCTGCACAGCACTCCCAGATGACATCAACGCCCTTACCATACGAAACTCCTTCAACACTGCACTTAAGAAGCCTCTTGTTGCAACGATTGAGTTCACCCCAAACCACCATGTCCTTCTTCTCACGAAGGACAACATCACGGCTGCCCAAGTCCTCAAGCAACACAGAACAGCAATTGAGGAAACAGCAAGATCCACCATACCTGCCGCCACTGGCCTCAGACAAGATGAAGTTTGGCATAAGGTCATCATCCACGGCATCCCCACCTCAGTCCCCTCTACTCCTGAGGGGTTCCACACTGTCAAGTCAGAGATTGAGGAGTTCAACACTGGCATTCACCTTCCCCGCCCACCCAGGTGGCTCACCACAGACGCCCAACACACAGGCAAAGCAGCATCTACCATGGTCATCACTATTGTCGGCAAAGACAGCACAGATAAAGCCCTCAACAGAGGCCTCTCACTCTTTGGTAAAAGATTTAAGGTCCAGCGCTACCTCATCTTTGGTCCAGACACCCAGTGTTCCAGATGCCTTGCATTTGGTCACCACCCGACCCAGTGTACGGGCACTACCTACTGTGCAATCTGCACCCATGATCACCCTACCTACCTTCACACTTGCGGCAGGTCTGATTGTCCCACTAAAGGCAAAGCCTGCATCCATACCACTATCAAGTGCAAGAACTGCAACGAACCTCACATGGCAACTTCCAAGGAGTGTGCAACATACCTGGCGGTAAACCAAGTGGCTGCTGAGAGGCGGACAAAGGCTAATTAGGTTTCCTCTTACTTGTTATTCATTTGTTTTATTTGTTAGGCTTAAGGCGGGTGGGAGGATTTCATTTGTAAAAGGGGTCGTTAGCGTTATGACAGGGGGTCCAATCAAAAACTACTACTAACATTTAGGAGACGGATATCAGGGACCAGGCGCCGGTGGCGTGCCATTTTGTATGTTAGTTGCCGCTTCATAGCCTCTGGCTCCATAAGCGTAATGAATTATAATAATAATAATAATGGCAACCAGTGTCAGGACGTAGGTTGACATGGTAACCAATTTCATGATGTAACTGGACGTCACAGGGTGCAACTGGATGTCCCAGGACGCAACTGGATGTCACAGGACTCAACTAGATGCAGGTACCGACATCAGAATAGGTTACTTAAAATTCAGAATTCACTGGATACAGCCAATACAAAGCATAACTTATGCCTAGGTTATTCTAAGATGAGCTATATTTTTACAGTAAACAACATTTATTTTTATAGATAAAGAGGGCCGGACTATGTTACAAAAGGTAGGCAGGGATACATGAGTAATACAGAGTCCGAGTCTAGTAATAGATGTGATAAATAATAACTCCACCAATATTAGTGCCGAGTAGACGTTCTTTACACCGATGGAAAGCTGGCATCGAGTAGAATAGTGCTGTAAAGTATGAAGTACTGTGCCCAAAGGATGGCCGAGTAATATGGCGTTAAAATCAACACTTCTTCTAGGATCGCTAAAGCAAACATCACCTCTATAACAGGCTGTTTCTCCACCGATATCGATGATGAGTAGACGTTCTTTATACCGTTGGAGAGCTGGCGTCAAGTAGAATATTACTGTAAAGTATCAAGCACTGCGCCCAAAGGATGGCTGAGGAATCTGGTTTCAAAGCCAGCACTTTGCTCGGACACAAAATATGCTATAGCTTCTTGTAAACTCACAGTAGGCAGATGTTCCTTGGTGCAATGGAAATCTGAAATTGAGTAGAATGCTGCTCTAAATTATTAGCTTTGAACGTATAGGGACTGAGGAGTAATCGTAGTTGACAGACCTGTTGTTGATGGACTGATGGTGATGTTGGGTGGTTGTCCAAGTATTACTCAACGCATCGCAGTTTTAGAGAAACTTAACAAAACACCCAACTCCTACAATCACAACTATCACTCAATTTTACATTCTACCGATGGGCAATTTTAGCTCCCAGATTCTACAAGAGACTAAAATATAATTTTTTGCGTCTCATTTCCTATTTCTGTAGATATTTTTAGATTTGGTCCTAGTATCCAGTAGATATACCGATGGCTGGTATGTGGCTTGGTATCATGATTACAACCCTCTGCCGTCTTGTGTCAGGACATCAGCCAGGATTGAGACACTCTGCCATCTTGTGTCTGGACATCAGCAAGGATGAACGTCCACCTAGCCAAATTGGGAGTTGAAAAATATTGCATTCACGCTTAGGAACAACTCAGGACATCCTTGACGTTTCCGGACCCCTCAGGATGTCCACGATGCAAGCGACACCACCAATTGTACATTTGTGTCCGGAAGTACAGCTGACGCATCTGACACAGGGTTTTGTTTTGCTGATGAGGGCGGGGTTTTTGGCCTGGGACGTGGGTTTTTCGGGCCCCCAGAGGCCCCATAACGAACTCTAATCATATGTGGGTATTTTCTTTGCTGATATACAAGTACAGTTTAAAGAATATGATAATATTCAGAAGATATTAGGTATAGAGCCAGTAGATCCAATCACTGTCCTACTATCATCTAATTCTTTATGCTTAAAAACTGATTTATATACTATGGCCTTACTACATGGTTAGCAAAGAGGAAATCATTCTCTGAAATTGAACTCCTTTCGTAGTTACAGCTATATCTCAAGTATTTAGGTTTTAACATTTCTAAAAATCAAAATCTACTAGTCTTGATGTCATGCAATTGGACTGAAGGATCAATATTGGCCTGTATCATGAGACTTTCTGTATCTTATTACTCCTTACTTGGTCTGAAGCAATTCCTAGAAGATATTATATCATCTTGTAGAATTTGTGATTATCAGTAAAATATTAATAAGTAGAAGGCAAGGGTGGGTTCTAGTATATGAAACTGAACAGGAAATTGAATGGTGATAAGGAGTACATAAACAGAAGTATTAATGTTAGCAATAGTTTAAATTTCAAAAATTGTAATATAAATAATATACATAAAAGAGTATCATGGTAATAAATAAATGGTGGCTATTAGATAGATATCTAAGCGACTACTACAGAAAGAATATTAGCTTGTAACAGTATTCAAAATATTTTACTACACTTCTATTTATATGCTGTAGATCTCCCCACACCAGATAGAATATGTAAAACTAGAATACTAAATAAATACAAAGGCTAGAGTCTAGAGTTATATCTAGTAGTACTCATGACTACAGTCCCTCGTCAGAAGTGTTCGTGAAATGCTTACTAAGCAACCTTGCTAAAAAAGCGGACTTAAAAAATTTATTGTAATAACCAGTCACCACTACTGTAATTATTTAAATAATTAGACTTTAAATTTATGCTACATCATTAGACTTTCCTTTTATATGGTCAAGTATTTTTTAATTTTTTTCTGTTTCTTTCCCAATTTTCAGTAGTCACACCTCACTGTTTTATACAAACTTCAACAAACCTGAAATTTCTTCCCCCTAGTATCTGACATGTTATCCCAAATTCCTTGCTGTGCTAGAGCAATTCCTCAGATTTTGGCTGCCCAGGATAGTGAGGTGCAACTATATAATATTCCGTAGTTTATCCAATGTACATTTTATAAAAAAAATATCCATCTGAGTCTTTACTATCACCGTTTACAGCATATTCTTTTAAGAGTTGGCCAGAATTTGAGAGTAGGCCAATGTTCTAAATAACAATATGGTAAAATAAATATTGTACAAGAAGTTATAGAAGTATCACCTTATTATAGGTATTGGTATTACAATGTATTGTTTTTAATATCAGGCATTTAATACAAATATTGAGACTACTTTGACAATAACAAATACAACCATAAATATTTGCTAATAATACAGCTTCGACATATTGTATTTCGACTTATAGTAGGTTACCTATATGCAATATTTGGGAAATATTTATATAAGGGTGTTAATTTTTCACTACACTTAGTATAAAACTGGATATCAGACAAAATGTTTGACCAACTCCTGGAAATTATGACAGAAACAGAAAAACTTAAAACACACTAAACATTACAGTGGAAAGTCTAATGACGTAGCATAAATTTAAAGTCTAATTATTTATATAATTACAGTAGTGGTGACTGGTTATTACAATAAATTTTTCAAGTCCGCATTTTTAGCGAGGTTGCTTAGTAAGCATTACACGAACACTTCTGACGAGGGACAGTACAAAAATACTAGTCTGAGAGAATTAGAAGAAATACAAGTTAATGTAAGTTACTAAAATGGCAGCTTCTAGTATCAGAGACTCATAATACTATAGAACTAGTTTGTGGATTATGTGAATATAAGTATGTAAATGTCACGGATGTGACAGGTAGCTCAGGATTTCGCACATGACTCGAGTATGAGTCATAGGTCTTGCGCATATGACTCGCTTGAGTCATATGACTTGTTTATGTTATGATTTGTTATGTTTCGCACATGACTCGATTATGAGTCATGGGTCTCGCGCGTATGACTCATTTGAGTCATATCACTTGTTTATGTTATGATTTGTTATGTTTCGCACATGACTCGATTATGAGTCATGGGTCTCGCGCGTATGACTCATTTGAGTCATATGACTTGTTTATGTTATGATTTGTTATGTTTCGCACATGACTCAATTATGAGTCATGGGTTTTGCACATATGACTCACTTGAGTCATATGACCTATGTAAGGCTTTTCGCGAGGCTCACACTTGTGAGTCATCAGGGTTAGGGTTGGCGGAAGAGCACTATATAAGGAGGTCGATACGACCGAGGAAGATAGGCTCTTCACGCTTTGTTCTAAGTACTTTCCTTACTTCTATCTTCGCTCCGCCTCGGTAGCGTTCCTTTCGCGCCCACGATAGCTTTCTGATCCTCGGATTCTGGGGGAGATATCTGAGTTCGCTCAGTAGTTCCTGGGGTCTTTGGTGTTGAGGTTTTTGTGTGGTGGAGCGTCGTGGTTACTTGTTTTTGCCTCCTCGTTGTTGTTTGATTCTCACAATGATTTCGCTTCGAGCCTTCTCACCTTTGGCGTCTACGAGCCCTCCCTCGGTAAAAAGACTTCGGCTTCTCTGTCTGCTCGTCTACTCGCAGAGTTTCGCGTTCGGAGGATGGGGGATTTGAACATTGCTGTGGGGGGAAACACCCGTGTCGTTCTTTGGGCCAGCTCATGTTTCTTGTTGGGTTTTAACAGAGTCCTTAGTGTTCACGATACAAAACGCCCTTGGGTTAGACTGATGACCTTCCCAAGTATCAACACGTCGTACCGGTCGCATCATTCCTTAAGGGACGGGGGCCTCGCCGGCCCCGCCCTTCGTCTACTATTATCACGGTCGGAATCCTACGATGTGGTATATCACCGTTCCCTTGATTTCGGTTCAGGTGGCAGTTACGGTGGTTCAGTCAGGTGTCTCCTCCTCGCTTCTACGTGGGGATGGCTTTGACCCTGAAATCTTTTACCTCCTGGTGCGGATGAACTTCTGCCCGGGGTGGTGTGGGGCGATTGGTTGCCGGGCCACGCTTGGTCTAGTGCAGGGGTCGGTGTGGTTACGGATGGTGGTTGGCGGTCACACCCATTGCAAGTGGGGCCTACCTTCTGTTTGTCTCGTTTACTATCCTGGTACCCGCCCTCCCTGGAGCGTCAGTTTGGGCACCTTTCGTCAGTCTACGGTGCGGCCCTGTAGGGCCCACATTGGGGGGCCTCCGGGTTCCCTGGTCTCCCTCTCGGCTTGCTTGGATTTCGGTTCGGGTGAGTTGGGACTGTGGCCGGCGTCTTTGGATGCTGGCGCGTATGTTGTGGCCCCGGGTTCGTCCTGGTGGCCCCCCTCGGCTGCATGGTGCTGGGGGATAGGACTCTGACGGTGCGGCCAAGACCAGTGGCTGCCTGGCGGGGTCAGGTATCGGCTGTCCTGTGGCTGTCGGGCGGTTGATCTGCCCGAGGGGCTGAGGGGGCTGGATGGGAACTGCGGTGCCTGGTGTGTGGGGCTTGGGGGGGGCTGACTTGGCGGGGAGAGACGCCTGCGAGCACCGGTTGGGCCTGCGTCAGGTTGGGCGAGGTCTAATTAAGTGTTTCCGACCGGCTGGGGCTGTTAAGGTTAAGCTGCTGAGTGCTGCAAAGCTTCCTGTCGGACCGGCTGGCTGATGGCCACCTGTGCGGATAGTGGGTTGTGACCTCTGGGTTGGACTTGTTTGGGTCTTGCGTGCTGGGTTCTGTGGGGCTTGTTTGGTTTCTTTGGCTTGGTTGCGGGTACGGCAGGCGGGGGCATGGCACCACGGGTAGGAGATAGGCCCTACAGACCTTCTCGGTCTGTCACCACCTCTATATATTTCTTTTGTTTATTTGTTGTTTTGTTTGGGGTTACGGGTAACAGGTACAGGTCCTCCTCACCATTACGCTCCTCGGAGGCACTTGGCAAAGTGGGTTCATAGGGTCGACGGCCTGGCGCGCGGATGCGAGTTACGGACAGGTTGGTCGTGACCTCTCTGCCATTGCGCCACCCGTGTTGATAGATTGTTGTTGGTTTTCTACTGTGGAGGAGGGATTGCGGGACGGTATTCAGACCGGGCGGTAGTGGAATTTTGTTTTTTTTTGTACGGGGAACTTGCCTTTGTCGGACACCCTTTCGGCTTTGGGCTTTGGCCTGGGTCCTGCCTGTCGCCTGTTTATCTTGGTATTCGTGGGTTCGCCCCTCGTACTCCTTGTTCAGGAATGATGCGGACTTGCTACAGGGGCTGCGGTTTGTGCCATACCAGAGGTACTTCGGATGCGGGGGCGAGGAGGACTTTCTTTACCGTTGATGGCTTTGTATTTAGTGTTCGTGTTGTGGGCATGGCGCGGGCATGTTTGAGGTACGGGGTTGGAGGTTTGGATTGTTCGTAGTTAGTGGTAGTTCCGGTTTGCGTTAACCTCGTGCCGGCGGGGACTTGTCGTATGCCGGAGTCGGCGGTACAAGTATAAATAAAATTAGATTGAATGTTCTAAGTAATTTCCTTCCTTCTATCTTCGCTCCGCCTCGGTAGCGAGCTTCAACCTCACGCAACGCATTTCGCCTCGCTCACGATAACTTCATCGATACAATCCATCGTTTCCATCTTCGTTTGTCGGGCGGTTGGGTGATAGAATAGTTGTTCTCGCTTGAGAAGGTGTTCCAGAGGGAGATATCCGTGGTTGATCCCGGTAGTCTCTGGACACAGGCTTGAGTGAGGATGGCGACTTCGTCCGCCTCCTCCTCCTCGGACTCTGTCCCTAACTCGCGGATGTCGTCCCCTGTTCGGTTCGACTCCAACCCCTCCTCCTCCTCGCTTGAGACGGCTCGCGTCACCTTGTCTCTCGCGCCCGTTTCTGAGGCTATCCGTGGCCTTATCCCTACAACTACACGGTCCTATGCTGCGCCTGGCGGGGATTACAGTTTTTTGTCCTTCGCCCATGATCATGGCTGTCCCAACGCGGTGAACCCGGCGTTGGATGACTTGGTGAGGGGGTCGGTTGCTGCAACCGCCCTCGTCACAATGAAAGAGGTGGAGTCTTTTGTGAAGGGTTGCCTGTTTGGGAAGGGTTGTCCAGCCACCTGTGGCTTGGACAACGCCTCTACCACGGGCCTCTTCAATCGGTTCAACTCCGATCACGGCTCAGTGTACACACCGACCGTGCCCACCCCCTCTGCCCCCACCGACTCGCAGGTTGTCATCCCGGAGTCGTCCCTCCTCCCGCCGGCCAAGCAAGGCTCGGCCACTGCCACGGTTGAGGCCAGCTCATGGTCCACCTCTCCCTCCTCCCATCGCGCGGTGTTCGATAAGATAGTGGCTCGGGATCGCGCTAAGCGAGCCTCCACTGCCTCCACCCCCTCTTTCCTGTCCGGCCTGTCTTCTGGAGAAAAGGCCCTCTATACCACTGGGAAGTTCAAACTGGACGACCCCGCCGACGAGGACTATGCCCCTCCGGCAAAGGGAACGCTACGTCGTGCCCGCTCCTCCTCCCCCCGCAAACGTGCCGCCCCGGCCCCCAGTCCCTTCTTTGAGCCCCGGTTCATGAAGGCGATTGATGTCGATGAAGGTCGGAAGAAACAGATCGTCCCGGATGAGGAGTTTTCCCATGTCTTGGACACCTACCGGAAGCGCCTGGCCCCCCCTGTGCTAGTTCCTGCCACCATTGAGGACTCTCCCCCCTCGTCCCCCCCTTTGCTGATCACCCAGGAAGTGGTACCTTCGGCAGAGGTGATTTCTCGGGACACCCCCATGGCCTTGGAGGAAGGACGGAACTCGGAAGCGACCGGTTTGGGCGACCGCATTCACGCCCCAAGTCTCCCCGGTACACCTGTCCTTGGCTCGTCCCCTCCTGACTACGGTTCTCTACCTCCCACGTCGCCTGGGGGTATTTTGGAAGGATCTTTAGGCATCCCTCGCAGCACGAGCACTCCCCTGGAGGTACCGCTACCGGAAACCCAGCCAGAGGATGCTGATGCGGCCATGGCTAGGGCTGACCAGATTATGGCTGAGGTGGATGAGATGATGGCGGCTGGTAAGTCCCCCTCCCCCGCTCCCAGGTCTGGTAGTATTGTGGGGTCCATGTTGGAGGGCCTTGAGGATATCCAGTCCGGGAACACCCAGCCCCTCCTATCGCCTCTTCCCAGCGCGGACGGGTCCGAGGAACCTGACACCGTGGAGGATGTCTGGACCTGGATGAAAGATGAGATCATGGAAACGGTCCCCATTATGTGGGTAGGACGTCGATTTCATCGCTTGGAGAATGCGGTCCGGACCCTGACGGAGATAGTTGGCCGGCAGGTGGAGGAAATTGCCACCCTGAAAGGTAGTTTGGCCCCCCGCCGTCGTTTCCCCTCTGTGACTCCTGAGTCCTCAGGGACTACCCCTGTTCCCCGCTCCTCGTCAGAGGGGTCTACTGAAGTCCCTACCAAGGGCCAGGCTGCTGCACCGGCGGCTCCTGCTACTAAAGCGTCCTTCGTGGACATGGTGAAGAAGATGGCATACGTGCCCAAACCCGCCGTCCCGTTGAAGGACAAGACAGCCCCGCTTCGGCCCGCCTCGGCGGCCTCCTCCCACAGCACCAGCAGTGGCAGCTCTTCCAGTGATGGGGGGGTAGCCCAGAAGGTGGCAAAGGCTACGGAGGAGAAGAAGGTGAGCTGAGAGGATGAGGAGGAGAAAGAGGATGGAAAGAAGAGGGAGAGGAAGAGGGGCAGGCGTCTTAGTAGTGCTGCCAGGAGGAGAAGAAAGATGGCGGCTCAGGCTGGCCAGGAAGCATCGGCGACCCCGGCCAAGACTCAGGGGAAGACTACTGCTGACGGACAGGCTACACCCTCCGCTGCTGCCGCCCCGGTAACGATGGTGGAGACCCTCTCGTCGGGGCCAGGCGCCATCAGGAGGATCTACAACGTGGTGCCCAACATGATCCCTCGCAACGGCCCTCCTCGCAGCGCTAGTCAGCAGGGGCCACCACTGTGGCCGGCTCCTCCCCAGTCCTCGCCTACCTCGGATGCCAGGGGAAGGCACATCACAATGTGGTTTGCCACCCGCAAAGAAGTGGCTCTGCCAGAGGGTGTGACGATTGAGGCTATCCGTGCCCGTATCAATGTCACCTTGTCCAACTCGCCGAAAATTAGGGGTATCTGCCCTTACGTTCGTGCTGGACATATTCGGAACGAGATTGGGTGCATTCCTCACCCTGGTGGCCCACTCTGCTGCCGAACTCGGGGACCGGCTCGACAGAGCCCGGTTGGCTCTGCTGCAGGAGCTGTCACTCCCGGAATTCGTCTTCCAGAAGGACGTGAAGAAGGTTAAGATCATGGTTACGGGGGTCCCCCTTTACGACACCGGCCGTGGTTCCATCTGGAAAGTTGACGGGTGGATTGGGGAACAGGCTTCGGATGGCCTATGCACTGACTTGGAGCTAGGTAATCCCGGCATCGTCACTGTGTCCCGCCCCGACATCATGGGGTCCATCCATGCCATGAGGCAGGCCAACGCCGTGTCCTGCGGTATTCGCTTTGTGGTGGAGGAGAACGAGGCGGCCAAGGCTGCTTTGGAGACTGGGAGGATCTTCCTTCGGGGGGGAACTCGGAATGTTAGGGTGTTTACCGAACATCGTACGGCGAAGGTCTGTGGTAAGTGTTTGCAGGTGGGCCACTTTCAGGCCACCTGCTCCCTCCCTTCCCGGTGTCGGTTTTGCTACGGGGCGCACCTGTCCCGAGAGCACATGTGTAAGGCGTTGGGATGCCCTGGGGGTGTGGGCGAAGCATGCGGGCATACTCGCAGGTTGTGTTCGCTGTGCGATAGGACCGACCACTTTGCTTGGTATGAGAGGTGTCCTGCCTTGAAAGCTGACTCTAGGACTCCCGCATCCTCCCCACCCACGACGACGACGGCCACTGCCGCAGCCTCATCATCCGAGGTACCCGATGCTACGGATAAGGGACCTGAGAGGAAGAGGCGGCTGCGGCGCCGGAGCAGGGGACGGTCACCAACCCCCAGGATGGTGGAGGTGAGTAGCGATGAGGAAGAGGAGGCTGTCCCGCGGGAAAAGTCTGCCAAGGCTAAGGGTAAGAAGCCCAAACGACCCCCCCCCTCCCCCTCCCCCAAGCGCGGCATGTTGAAGAAGAAGAGGCCCGTTCCCAAGAAAGGCGATACCATGTGGTTCGCCCGGGATTCTGAGGGTTTTTTAAGTGACTTTGGCCCCTGTGGCCCGAGCGGATCTGTTGAGGCCCCCTTTTAATGCGTATCACGGCGATAGCATTAAATGTGGGGAGGAGCGGAAGGAATCGGGCGCTGGCGTTTGATTTGTTTTCTTTTGTTGATTTATTTTTTGTTTTGGAACCTCCGGTTGATTCGGGGGGACAACATGTGCCGGTGGAAGTTGATGGTTGGGATTTGTTTTCCTTTGTTATTGGATCGGGGGTGGAGGTGTTTGTGCGCTCGCATTTGTGCGGATTGTTTGATGTTGTTGGGCATAAGGGCGCTTGTGCTCGGGTGGGGTTTTGGGAGAAGGGTGAGAAGAGTGTGCTGGCAGGCGTCTTCATCCCACCTACACACACCAAGGCCGATTATCAGTCGGGGCGAAGGGACGTCGGGGAACCGGATATCGCGTTTGGTGATTTCAATGCCAGGCATCGTGATTGGGACCCACGGGCGGAGGCGGCCAGGCAGGAACATTGCGGCCGATGGTTGCGGGAATGGATGGCACCACGGTCGCTGAACATGACTCCGCCAGACAGGCCGACATTCCGCGACATATCAATGATCGACCTCTGCTTATACCGCCGACCATACCTACAGCACAGATACCTTGACGTGGTTGGATGTGAACATGCTGCCCAGACTATCCGACTCCATGTGGACCCACCTGACAATCTCATGAGGAGGAGGCCTGCTTGGAAGAAGGCGGTGTGGGGTAAGGTCAGGAAAGAGCTGGACGCCCTGAAAGAGGTGGATGGTGAGCAGTTGTGGAGAGGGGTGAGAAGTGTGGTGGACGCACTCCCACGGGCCTCCGTTGGCAGAAGCCGGTGTGAGTGGTGGAAACCTGAGTTGGAAAGGATGAGGTTGGATGTGGCTCGGCTGAAAAGATACTCCAAGCGCACGGCGGAGCGGACGGAGGACTTCAGGCTGGCAAGGTGTGTCGACCGGGCTTGCCTGTTGAGGGCCTGTTTCGACCACATTAGGACCAAGCTGGTGGAAAGCAAGCACCCCGACATTTTTAGGTTGGCAAGAAAGTTGGAGGCCAAGCGCACTCTGCCCTCGATGGTACGGTCTGACGGCTCCTTGGCTGCCACGCATACCGAGATCAGCGACCTGATTGCTCAACAGCTTGATCCTGGTGATCCCGCCCGATGGACAGAGAGAGCGATTGAGATGGACGGTGCCCAAGAAATGGAAACGGCGCTGGCGAGGTCTCCGACAAACACGGGCCCCGGCGAAGACGATATCGGCTATCCCTTCCTAAGGTTTTGGAAGAGGAGGGATGTCACGACACTGCGACGCCTTGTTGACTATGGGCTGCGACATGACATTCCGGACTGGCATAGGGCTGAGGTGGTACTTATACCCAAGCTCGACAAGCCGCGGTATGACGTTGTCAAATCCTGGCGCATGATACACCTGCTCCCGACCACGGCTAAGGTGGCGGAGAGGGTGGTGTTTCTCCGGCTGGCCGCTTGTCTGGACCTCGGTGAGACACAGTTTGGCTCCCGCAGGAGGCGGGGTGTCCACGATGCCATGGCGGTTGTCCAGGAATTCCTCCGCCACAATGAGGGATACAAGCGTCTGATCTTGTCGATGGACGTGGAGGGGGGGTTCGATAACATCGACGTCGACCTCCTGTCAGATTTCCTGGTGGCCCGAGGGTGCCCTCCCAACCTGTGTCAATGGGTTCGGCGATGGACGGGTTGTCGGTCTATTCGCTTCCGGTTCAATGGGTGTGTTTCCCGGGTGTACCATGTCAGCAAGGGGGTCCCCCAGGGGTCACCACTATCCCCCTTTCTGTTTGGCGCATACGTGGCTGACATTTTCACACCGTGGATGCGTTACTACCCTGGTGTCCGGCATTTAGTGGCATCGTACGTTGATGAGGGGGTTATTATGGTTGCAGCTGACTCCTTTGATGCTGCCCGGTACCATGCTGGGGAACTGTTGCGCGACTGTGACCGTATTGCACGGGACAGGGGGATGGGGTTTAGTGCGTTGAAAACGCAGTGGATTGGGTTTGGTAATAGGGCGTGGGAGGGAATGGAATTGTTGGGAGAAATGGTGTTGCCATCTGAGGACCTTCGGGTGCTTGGATATAGGTTCAATGTGATTTTTAATTTTTCTTCTCATGTACGTTACTGGTTGGATAGGGGTTTAAGAGTGAGGAGGAGGATTGCGGCGTTAGGGAGGAGATTTGGGAGTGTTGGGGGATTGGGAGCGTGGGAGACTTACCGCTTGGTGCAGGCAGCTTACCTTGCGACCATCTATTATGGGCTTGAGTTTGTAACCGACTACCCGTCGTATGTGAAGCAGATTCAGGTCCACGTCAATGACTGCCTCCGCTCGGTATTCCGGACTCCAATGAAGCAGGCCAACAACGTTTTGCTGGCGGAATACGGGGTTACGCCTGTCGCTCTTCAGGGCAGGTACCTACAACGGAGGTGCTACAGCCGGTTCATCAATTACCGGTATTGCGAGGATCATCCCTGGTTCGGGCAGGTCAGGCTGGGCTGGAAGGAGGAAGGCATGGTGGCCCACCGGCAGCATTCGGATAAAGTGCTTTCCTACCGTCCCACGGTTGCGATTGGGAAAGGGAAGGAAGCCACGGCCCTCAGACACGCCGGAGAAGTCAAGGATCTCAGTCTGGGCCCGGACCTGGTGGTGTACACTGACGGGTCCAAGATGGCCGAGGGTGCTGGTGTCGCTTGGGCTGTGTTCAAACGAGGGGCCTCGCTTAGGATAGGGGGATGTTCGGTGCCACCTTCCTGGAGCATCGTCGAATGCGAGCTGTTTGCCGTGGTATGTGCCCTGCGGGAAGTCAGGGGTATGTGTGAGGGACGTGGGGTACACGTGTTTTTGGACTGCGTCCCCGCCCTGCTTCTGATTGAAAATATGTTGCCCGAGGGGGACTCGGCTGAGATGTGGGACGTCATGGCGCCTTTGATGGAGGCTGTACGTCCACGCCTTGGTTGGGTTCCGGGGCACATGGGCATCCAGGGCAATGAGCTGGTCGACAGGAAGGCCAAGGAGAGTACGCGCCTGCCGTTGCAGCCATTCCGGTGGGAAGGGGTCAGCTTTGGTATAGGGCATGCTGCGTTGGCCCGTGAGTTGAGGAAGGAGGAATGGGAGGCTTGGCATGTTAATGAAGGCCATGGGTATTATGCTCGTGGGCCTAAGGCCCCCAGACACCTTCGAGGGCTGACAAGGATGGATTCCTATGTGTTGACTAGGATTCGCAGCGGTACCGGCCTGGTTGGACACGACGAGTGTGAAGGACGTGAGGAGAGACATCATTGGACTTCTTGCCAGCGGTACAGTTGGAAACGGCCGGCGACGGAGGACTTGTTCAAGGACTCGGCGATCGCAGGGTGGAAGGACTGGTGGTTAGAACACGGGTGGCTAGGACTGGGGATCCCCCGTCATATCAAGGAGGTGGATGGGGAGTTGGTGGTCGCAGGTAATCCGTTTGATGGTACACTGACGGTGGAGAGGGATGGGAGACGAGTGTGCATAGAAACGCCTGATACTTGTTTGCGGTGTGAGAAGAGACATCCTGGGGGGGAGTGCGTGCGTCCGAGTAAGCATCTTCCCACCAAGTGGTTCTTCCTTCCGAACTCGGTCGCTACGTATTGTCCGAGCTGCAACATGGCGATTACCTACCAAGGCACCTCCGCACGGCCCTCCTTCTCTGCTCATTTCGATAACAACCCGGGCTGCTATTCAGCGAGCCTTGACCAATTTTGGCAGAGACACTGGCTTGACTGGGACGACCTTGCGCTTTCCTTACGGACGGCTGTCGTACTTAGGTGGGCTGGGCTGTTTGGGTTTATCGAACGGGAACGGTGCCCCTTTTGCGACCAGCGGCGGGTTGCTGGGAAGGTTAATCGGATGGGGGAACACTATCGGAAGAAACGCGGATGTTGGGATAGACTGTATGTTTCCTTTGTTGAGTATGTTGACGAAATTGTGTTGGAGGCGGAGTAGCTGTGTTGGTATGGTGTTGGTGGTTGGGTTGCCGGAGGGGAAGACGCGTTAATCCGGGATGTTGCTAGTCGACATGAGCGCCCGTGTGCCCCTTAGGTAGTGATTTTTGGATTTATGTTTGGGAGGAGCGGTTGCGGGACGGGATTGCGCCCGTGGTAGTGTATTTTAGTTTGAAATTTTTTGGGGCGTGGGGGAGACTGGTCGTATGCCGGAGTCGGCGGTACTAGTATAAATAAATTAGATTGAATGTTCTAAGTAATTTCCTTACCTATTACTTCACGAATAAAACATCTTTACGCTCTTTATCACGTTTGCTTATCTGACACATTTCTCACGAGCCTACGTGAGGCGAAGCTATCTTATTTAAGATCTAACAGGCGTTATCCGACGAATGGTGATAACTTAGATCAACGGATCTAAGAACTGTTAATTCTATTAAGATTATACGAAGGAGAGAAGTATCGTTGCCCGTCGCTATTAGTTAACCACAAACTAGGAACCTTACATTACAAAGCGTCACCCAAGCGACGCTCAACGATTTCAACACGGCAGATATAAACCCTCAACCTGAGGGACAAGACCACGAAGGAGATATCGATCTCACAGAAAACGAAGGAGGACTCGGAAACTTTGAAGAATTCAGCAACGCCCTAGAGAACGCCTCCCAAGCTCCTTCAAGGGCAACTAGCCCTGTTACACCCGAAGGAAGATCGTCAAACGAAAATTCACCAGAAGGTACACCGAGCCCAAGGAGAATGTCGGCATCACAGCCAGCAGCCCCTCCGGCGCAAGGAGATGCTGGAATATCCCCAGCGCAGATGCAAGCTATCGTAGCTGCGGTAACAGCAGCCATGTTACCAGCAGCCCCGGCGGCACAAGTGGCTCTGGCTCGAACCATGCAACAGCCAAAGGTCAAGGCACCACCCAGATATGGGGGGGAACGAAACAAACTACGCAACTTCAATGTCCAAATCGACAATTATTTCGAAGCGGTAGGATGGACTATCGGATACGACCAAGAGAAAATCCTATACACCTGCACGTTGTTAGAAGGAACAGCACTGGCTTGGATACGACCTTATACCGAAGGAACTATCGAAAGACCTTGGAGAAATTGGGATGAATTTCGTACCGAGTTCACCCTACAGTTCGACGACCTTGACAGAGAACAAGAGCCGAGGAACAAGCTCGAAGTGGCTGAACAAGGGAATCGTGGCGTAACCGAATACTGGTACGAGTTCAGGCTACTCATGCAAGACGCCAACGTCGACGACACGACAGCAGGAAGATGGTTCACGCGAGGATTAAAGAAGATCTATCGCGATGCTATGATCCACATGCCGAAAAAATTGACTTCGGCAACGGAATTAGCAGTCTGGGCGATAGACAAGGAGAACTGGATAAACCAGTGCAAAGCAGCAGAACGAAATTATCACCCACCAATCACGACCAACAAAACATACACCTCACCAAGGAACCAGGACGGAACCTGGGAAGACAAGAACAGGACAACAGAGGAGAACCCATGGAGTTGGACGGCACAAGGAAGAAAGGACGGCTCGACATTCCTCAAGGCATATACGACCAGAGAAAGAGGGATAACCTTTGTTTCAATTGCGGAATCAAAGGACACGGAATCAAGGATTGCAGAAGGCCAAGATCGAGTGGAAATGGAACACAAACGAAGAAACCTTTCACCACGCAAAGGTTCCAACAATTTCCAAAGAGAACGAACCTGAGGGAGAAATCCATGGACGAAGGAGATGACCAATCAGAAAAAGACGACGGTCCCCAGCAATAGATGGTCTGAGGGACAAGGAACGAACGAAACCCATCAAGTTATCGAACACATACGCGGCACTGCAAACGGAATCAATAGAAACACACGGAGACCAGTTAATGGTCAAAACAAAGCTACATGTCAACCAACACGAAACGATCGAGATATACACAATGATAGACTCAGGAGCAACTGAGGATTTCATTGACAAAGGAATCTGTGACAAGCACAGAATCAAGACCAAGAATACGAACAAGAAAAGGACGATTTACCTCGCGGATGGAAATCCAAGTGCAATGGGGGATGTTACCCACATCGCGCAAGTACCTATGGAAATTGGAAACCATAGGGAAACGGCAACCTTCCAAGTGGCAAATCTCAAAAACCACGAGATAGTGCTGGGAATGCCCTGGCTAAAGAAGCACAACCCGGATATGGACTGGACGGAGAATAAGGTCACCTTCACAAGCGGATTATGCGAGAAGGAATGCCTAAAAGATCCACCAGTGGTATACGGAACCCCCGAAGTCGAAGTCGAATATGAAAGCCTCAAAGCAAGATACGAAGAGGCCAAGATGTCTGTCAACGGACAGAAAAAGAAAAAGAACAAGAATCAAGGAATTCTTGTCAAGAAGATGGACCCGGAGGCTCGGATACCTCTTAGAGGGTCAACAAAGGCTGCAGGACACGACCTGTATGCACACGAAGACACCACGATACCAGCAAAAGAACAAGCCACGATACGAACAGGAATAGCCATTGGACTACCGGACGGCACCTATGGACGGATCGCACAACGGAGTGGACTATCGGTGAAGCACAAGCTAATAGTCAACGCCGGGGTAATCGATGCCGACTATACTGGTGAGATAAAGGTGGTCTTGGCCAACCTGAATCATAAGGAGTATAAGATCTCAAAGGGAGATCGAATTGCTCAATTGATCATCGAAAAGATCAACGACGAAGAACTTCAAGAAGTTAACGACCTCGATAACACGACAAGAGGAAACCAAGGTTTTGGGTCAACGGACCACTACGAGGCTACCGAGGCCAACATGACAAAGTTCAGATATGCGAATAACGGCGGAAGAATTCCGCGAAGAATATAAGGAAGGAGCATACACTGGCATGCTCCGATGGAACTTCACCACGAAAGACCTAGAATGGGCCAAGATCAACATCAGCACGGAATTGGCCATACGAGACAAACAACAACGAAAGCAACAAGACTGGAGGGATACTATACCCAAACAGTATCACAAGTTCCACGATCTATTCAAAGAAGACAACGCAACAGAACTACCCCCGCATCGACACGGGGTAGACCTGGCTATCGATCTCGAATTGACAAAGACGGAAAACGAACACAACATATACCATGGAAAAAGGTATATGCACTCAGCGAACAAGAACTAGAAGAGTTAAGACAATACCTCGAAACCAATCTGGACCGAGGATGGATCCGGGAAACGAAAGGAGCATGGGGATCACCCATAATGTTCATCAAAAAGAAGGACGGAAAACTAAGACTATGTGTGGACTACCGAGCACTCAATTCGCTCACGAAGAAGGACCGATACCCGCTACCTCTGATAGGAGAAGCCCTGGATCGGTTAAGAACAGCACAATATTTCACCAAACTCGACATCAAGGACGCGTACCACAACGTCCGAATCAAAAAGGGAGACGAATGGAAAACCACTTTCGCATCCAAATACGGAATGTACGAATACCTGGTTATGCCTTTCGGGCTAACCAATGCACCCGCGGCTTTTCAACGATGGATCAACCAAATACTGAGTCGGTTCCTCGACAGATGCTGCATCGTCTATCTAGACGATGTACTCATCTATTCCGATAACCTGGAGCAACACATCAGAGACGTTAGAGAAGTGATGGAATGCATCCAGGAATCCGGAATGAAGATCAAGCCAACAAAATGCGAATTCCATAAGGAGGAAACAGAATACTTGGGATTCATCATCAACAGACAAGGAGTCAAAGTGGACCCAGTCAAAACAAACGCCATATGGAAATGGAAACCACCAGGAACGAGAAAGGATGTTCAATGCTTCATTGGATTCTGCAACTTCTATCGGAGGTTCATAGAAGGGTTCAGCAGGATTGCTAAACCTCTCTATAACCTAACAAAGAAAGAAGCCAAATGGAGATGGAACGAACAGGAACAGAAAGCATTCGACGGCATCAGGAAACGACTCACGAGTGCCCCATTACTAGTTCACTACGACCCCGATAAAGAACTAGTAATCGAAACCGACGCCTCGAAATACGTCTGTTCCGGGATACTCTCACAGAAATGCGAAGACGGAAGGTGGAGACCGGTCGCCTACCGGTCAAAGAAAATGACACCCGCCGAATGCAACTACGACGTTCACGACAAAGAACTATTAGCAATAGTTCAAGCAATGAAGGAATGGAGACGATACGTTTGCGACACAAAAGGTGTTGTGAAAGTACTATCAGACCACAAAAACCTAGTACCGTTCATGAAGGACAAGGTGCTAAACGATCGACAACTACGATGGATGGAACAACTAAGTCAGTTCAAGTTCCAAATCGAATACCGACCTGGCAAGAAAGGGGGCAAACCAGATGCTCTCACAAGAATATCGAGCGACAGACCACAAGACGATAACGACGAACGGATTACCAGGAAAATCCAAACGTTACTACCAGCCGACCGATATTTCAAGAAAGACAGGATCGAAGCGATGGAGATGGTTGAAATTACGACGGAAAACGAAGAAAGAATACAGGAAGCAAGCAAAGAAGATGGAACTATCAAAACGATAAGAGAAGCACTGAAAGAAGGAAGAAAAGAAATGAAGGGGATAGCACTGGGTTTATGCCAGTGGAGAGAAAATCAACTATGGTACGACGAAAAGCAATGGATTCCGGAAAAAGAGGAGATAAGGACGGGAATCATACGACAACACCACGATTCACGAATATCAGGACATGGAGGAACGGCTAAAACAACAGAACTCATCACGAGGTCATTCTATTGGCCAGGACTGCGCGAGGACGTCAAGAGATACGTCAAAAATTGCGATATATGTCAAAGGACGAAAACAGCCAAACATGCGCCGTACGGATTACTCAAATCGAACGAAGTTCCGGAAAAACCATGGGAAACGATAACCATGGACTTTATTACCGACCTTCCGAATTCGGAAGGATGGAACGCCATTTTGGTTGTGGTGGATCGCCTGACCAAAATGAGTCACTTTGTTCCGGTAAAAAAGGATATGACAACGGCAACATTCATCCGAACGATATTCCACGAAATCTTTAGATTACATGGACTACCAAAAAACATCATCACGGATCGAGGATCACTATTCACATCCGGCGCATGGAAAAAGGCAACAGGAGAAATGGGCATCTGGAACAGGCTAAGCACTGCCTTTCACCCACAGACAGACGGACAGACCGAAAGGGTAAACGGAATATTGGAACAATATCTCCGCGCATACATCAATTATCAACAAGATAATTGGCGGGAACTACTTCCGATGGCGGAGTTTGCATATAACAACAGCAAACAAGAAACGATTGGCACGACACCCTTCTTCGCCAATTATGGACAACATCCGAGGAATCAGGCCACAAATCATACGATAGGTGGAATGATAACAGATAAGACGGAGATGAGTCAATTACACGACACATTACGATACGAAATGGATTATGCACAACAACGACAGAAAGAACAATACGATAAGCACCGAAGACCCGATCCGAACCTACAATCAGGAGATATGGTGTGGCTGTTACCACGCAACATCAAGACCACGAGACCATCCAAGAAATTGGATTACAAGAAAATCGGGCCATTTCGGATATTGGAAAGGATTGGGAATCGAGCATATAAGCTCGATCTCCCTCCCTCGATGAAAATACACAACACATTCCACATTTCACTCCTCGAAATCTACAACGACAACAAGTTTCCCTCACAAACGATAACTCCTCCTCCTCCGCTAGAAATAGACGGAGAATCAGAATACGAACTCGACGAGATAATCGATTCTCGCTTGCGCTACGGAAAGCTCCAATACCGTGCCAAGTGGACAGGTTATTCTCCCGAACACGATAAGACTTGGTACCCCGCTACCAACTTCACAAACTCACAAGATGCCATCGAACTCTTCCACCGAAGCTATCCCGACAAGCCCCACCGGGATAACGATCACAATCAACCCCAAAGACGAAGGCGCTAAGGCGCCAATGAAGCCCCACGAGGGCTGGGACGACTGCTCCCGAGCAGTCACCCCGACGAGCCCCCCATACTCCTATATGGGGCCTACCGACGAAGAACTCGCAAAACGCGAGGAAGAAGCTCAAAAGAATGCAGAGCACAACGTCATGAGTTGGACGGTGTGCTACGACGACGGATGTCCCGTACATCTAAGGGACAAGGAAGGTAGCGGGTGGTTCCCGAGACCTTACAAGAAGGGAGGGCCAAGGCCCGAACACGCTGCAAAACCATGGACTGAATGCTATCGCATTCAGTGCCAGGCACATAAGGCAGCGAAAATCGAAGCAGGATACCATCCGAAGAAGGATGGAAGCAGGAGGCCGCTCGGGAAGAAAATGGCCCGAGACCACTGCAAGGCCATGGGGACATGGCCTGAGGAGAGGGGGGCCCAAAACTCCCCTGCCGAAACCGAGCCCGACTACGAAAGCCTGCAAAGGCAAATCTCGGGACTACGAAGCCAACTTGGTACGGCCGAAGCCACAATTTCGGCACACACGCAAACGATCGCCCAACAACAAAGGACGATCGAAACGGCCAACCTCACGCTCGAAGTAGTGAGGACGAGGGCCAGAGATTGGGAATCGAAGTATCAGCGACTTCGAAGGTCCGTCCGCACGTACGGACAGGACCTGGTAAAGATGGGGGAAAACAGATAGAAGCCTGATGGGACTCAGGCTTAAGGAGGGGGGAGCTAATGTCACGAATGTGACAGGTAGCTCAGGATTTCGCACATGACTCGAGTATGAGTCATGGGTCTTGCGCATATGACTCGCTTGAGTCATATGACTTGTTTATGTTATGATTTGTTATGTTTCGCACATGACTCGATTATGAGTCATGGGTCTTGCGCGTATGACTCATTTGAGTCATATGACTTGTTTATGTTATGATTTGTTATGTTTCGCACATGACTCGATTATGAGTCATGGGTCTCGCGCGTATGACTCATTTGAGTCATATCACTTGTTTATGTTATGATTTGTTATGTTTCGCACATGACTCGATTATGAGTCATGGGTCTCGCGCGTATGACTCATTTGAGTCATATGACTTGTTTATGTTATGATTTCTTATGTTTCGCACATGACTCAATTATGAGTCATGGGTTTTGCACGTATGACTCATTTGAGTCATATGACCATGGTAAGGCTTTTCACGAGGCTCACACTTGTGAGTCATCAGGGTTAGGGTTGAGTGAAGAGCACTATATAAGGAGGTCGATATGACCGAGGAAGATAGGCTCTTCACGCTTGGTTCTAAGTAATTTCCTTACTTCTATCTTCGCTCCGCCTCGGTAGCGTTCCTTTCGCACCACGATAGTCCTTCGATGCCTTTGATTCTGGGGAAGATATCTGAGTCCGCTCAGTAGTTCCCGGGGTCTTTGGTGTTGAGGTTCTGTTGTTTGGCGGTTTCGCGATGTGGTTACTTGTTTTCGCCTCCTCGTTGTTGTTTGAATCTCACGATGATCTCGCTTCGAGCCTCTTCACCTTTGGCGTCTACGAGCCCTCCTTCGGTAAAAAGACTTCGGCTTCTCTGTCTATTGTCCACTCGCAGACTTTCGCGTTCGGGGGATGGGGGATTTGAACATTGCTGTGGGGGGAACACCCGTGTCGTTCTTTGGGCCAGCTCATGTTTCTTGTTGGGTTTTAACAGAGTCCTTAGTGTTCACGATACAAAACGCCCTTGGGTTAGACTGATGACCTTCCCAAGTATCAACACGTCGTACCGATCGCATCATTCCTTAAGGGACGGGGGCCTCGCCGGCCCCGCCCTTCGTCTACTATTATCACGGTCGGAATCCTACGATGTCCTTTATCACGGTTCCCCTGATTTCGGTTCGGGTGGCAGTTACGGTGGTTCAGTCAGGTGTCTCCTCCTCGCTTCTACGTGGGGATGGCTTTGACCCTGAAATTCTTTACCTCCTGGTGCGGGTGAACTTCTGCCCGGGGTGGTGTGGGGCGATTGGTTGCCGGGCCACGCTTGGTCTAGTGCAGGGGTCGGTGTGGTTACGGATGGTGGTTGGCGGTCACACCCATTGCAAGTGGGACCTACCTTCTGTTTGTCTCGTTTCCTATCCTGGTACCCGCCCTCTCTGAGGCGTCAGTTTGGGCACCTTTCGTCGGTCTACGGTGTGGCCCTTTGGGGCCCACCTTGGGGGGCCTGCGGGTTCCCTGGTTTTCTTTCTCGGCTTGTCTGGACTTCGGTTCGGGTGGGTTGGGGCTGTGGCCGTTGCCTTCGGGTGGTGGCCCGTTATGCTGTGGCCCCGGGTTCGTCCTGGTGGCCCCCCTCGGCTGTCGGGGCTGGGGGTGGGGGCTCTGCTGGTATGGCCAAGATCAGTGGCTGCTTGGTGGGGTCAGGTATTGGCTGTCCTGTGGCTGTCGGGCGGTTGATCTGCCCGAGGGGCTGAGGGGGCTGGATGGAAGCTGCGGTGCCTGGTGTGTGGGGCTTGGGGGGGGCTGACTTGGCGGGGAGAGACACCTGCGAGCACCGGTCGGGCCTGCGTCAGGTTGGGCGAGGTCTAATTAAGTGTTTCCGGCTGGCTCGGGCTGTTAAGGTTAAGCTGCTGAGTGCTGCAAGGCTTCCTGTCGGACCGGCTGGCTGATAGCCACCTGTGCGCATAGTGGGTTGTGACCTCTGGGTTGGACTTGTTTGGGTCTTGCGTGCTGGGTTCTGAGGAGCTTGTTTGGTTTCTTTGGTTCGGTTGCGGGTTTGGCTGGCGGGGGCATGGCACCACGGGTAGGAGATAGGCCCTACTGACCTTGCCGGTCTGTCACCACCTCTATGTATTTCTTTTGTTTGAGTTGTTTGGTTTGGGGTTACGGGTAACAGGTACAGGTCCTCCTCCCCATTACGCTCTTCGGAGGCACTTGGCAAAGTGGGTTCATAGGGTCGACGGCCTGGCGTGCGGATGCGAGTTACGGACAAGTTGGTCGTAACCTCTCTGCCATTGCGCCACCCGTGTTGATAAATTGTTGTTGGTTTTCTACTGTGGAGGAGGGATTGCGGGACGGTATTCAGACCGGGCGGTAGTGATTTTTGTTTTTTGTACGGGGAACTTGCCTTTGTCGGACACCCCTTCGGCTTTGGGCTTCGGCCTGGGTCCTGCCTGTCGCCTGTTTATCTCGGTATTCGTGGGTTCGCCCCTCGTACTCCTTGTTCAGGAATGATGCGGACTTGCTACAGGGGCTGCGGTTTGTACCATACCAGAGGTACTTCGGATGCGGGGGTGAGGAGGACTTTCTTTACCGTTGATGGCTTTGTATTTAGTTTTCGTGTTGTGGGCATGGCGCGGGCATGTTTGAGGTACGGGGTCGGAGGTTTGGATTGTTCGTAGTTAGTGGTAGTTCCGGTTTGCGCTAACCCTGTGCCGGCGGGGACTTGTCGTATGCCGGAGTCGGCGGTACAAGTATAAATAAATTAGATTGAATGTTCTAAGTAATTTCCTTACTTCTATCTTCGCTCCGCCTCGGTAGTGAGCTTCAACCTCAAACAACGCATTTCACCTACTCACGATAACTTCATCGATACGATCCATCGTTTCCATCTTCGTTTGTCGGGCGGTTGGGTGATAGAATAGTTGTTCTCACTTAAGAAGGTGTTCCAGAGGGAGATATCCGTGGTTGATCCCGGTAGTCTCTGGACACAGGCTTGAGTGAGGATGGCGACTTCGTCCGCCTCCTCCTCCACGGACTCTGTCCCCAACTCGCGGATGTCGTCCCCCGTTCAGCTTGACTCCAACCCCTCCTCCTCGCTTGAGACTGCTCGCGTCGCCTTGTCTCTTGTGCCCGTTTCTGAGGCTGTCCGTGGCCTCGTTCCTACAACTACACGGTCATACGCTGTGCCTGGCGGGGATTACAGTTTTCCGTCCCTCGCCCATGAACATGGCTGCCCCAACGCGGTGAACCCGGCGTTGGATGATTTGGTGAGAAGGTCGGTTGCCGCAACCGCCCTTGTCACGATGAAAGAGGTGGAGTCTTTTGTGAATGGTTGCCTGTTTGGGAAGGGCTGTCCAGCCACGTGTGGCTTGGACAACGCCTCTACCACAGGCCTCTTCGATCGGTTCAACTCCGATCACGGTTCGGTGTACACACCGACCGTGCCCACCCCCTCTCCCCCCACTGACTCGCAGGTGATCATCCCGGAGTCATCCCTCCTCCCGCCGACCAAGCAAGGCTCGACCACCGCCACGGTTGAGGCCAGCTCGTGGTCCACCTCCCCTTCCGCCCATCGAGCGGCATTCGATAGGATAGTGGCTCGGGATCGCGCTAAGCGAGCCTCCACTGCCTCCACCCCCTCCTTCCTGTCCGGGCTGTCTTCTGGTGAAAAAGCCCTTTACACTACCGGGAAGTTCAAATTGGACGACCCTGCCGATGAGGACTATGCCCCCCCGGCAAAGGGAACGCTACGCCGTGCCCGCTCCGCCTCCCCCCGCAAACGTACCGCCCCGGCCCCCAGTCCCTTCTTTGAACCACGGTTCATGAAGGCGATTGATGTCGATGAAGGTCGGAAGAAACAGATCGTCCCGGATGAGGAGTTTTCCCATGTCCTGGACACCTACCGGAAGCGCCTGGCCCCCCCCGAGCTAGTTCCTTCCACTATTGAGGGTCCCCCCCCTCGTCCCCCCCTTTGCTGATCACCCAGGAAGTGGTGCCATCGGCGGAGGTAATTGTTCGGGACACCCCCATGGCTCTGGAGGAAGGAAAGAACTCGGAAGCGACCGGCTTGGGCGACAGCATTCACGCCCACGGTCTGCTGAGTATGCCTGTCCCTGGCTCGTCCCCTCCTGACTACGATTCTCTGCCTCCTACGTCGCCTGGGGGTATTTTGGAAGGGTCACTGGGTATCCCCCGGAGCACGGGCACTCCCTTGGAGGTGCCGCTACCGGAGACCCAGCCAGAGGATGCTGACGCTGCCGTGGCTAGGGCGGACCAGATCATGGCCGAAGTGGATGAAATGATGGCGGCTGGTAAGTCCCCCTCCCCCGCTCCCAGGTCTGGCAGTATTGTAGGGTCCATGTTGGAGGGCCTTGAGGATATCCGGTCCGGGAACACCCAGCCCCTCTTGTCACCTCTTCCCAGCGCAGACGGGTCCGAGGAACCCGACACTGTGGAGGACGTCCGGACTTGGATGAAGGATGAGGTCGTGGAAACAGTCCCCATTATGTGGGTGGGACGTCGGTTTCATCGTTTGGAAAATGCGGTCCGGACCTTGACGGATATAATCTGCCGGCAGGAGGAGGAGATTGCCACCCTGAAAGGTAGGTTGGCCCCCCGCCGTCGCTCTCCCTCGGTGACTCCTGAGTCTTCGGAGGCTGCCCCTGTTCCCCGATCCTCGTCAGAAGGGTCCACTGAAGTCCCTGCCAAGGGCCAGGACGCTGCTCCAGCAGCCCCTGCTGCTAAAACATCCTTTGTGGATATGGTGAAGAAGATGGCATACGTGCCCAAACCCGCCGGCCCACTAAAGGATAAGACAGTTCCGGCTCGGCCCGCTTCGGCGGCCTCCTCCCATGGCACCAGCAGTGGCAGCTCTTCCAGTGATGGGGGGGTGGTCCTGAAGGTGGGAAAAGCTACGGGAGAAAAGAGGGTCAACTGGGAGGATGAGGAAGAGAAGGAGGAGGGAGAGAAGGAGGAGGGAGAAAGGAGGAAGAGAAAGAGGGGCAGACGCCTTAGTGGTGCCGCCAGAAGGAGAAGAAAGGTGGCGGCTCAGGCCAGCCAGGAAGCATCGGCGACCCCGGCCAAGACTCAGGGGAAGACTACTGCTGACGGACAGGCTACGCCCCCCGCTGCTGCCGCCCCAGTACCCGCGGTGCAAACCCTTTCATCAGGGCCAGGCGCCATCAGAAGGATCTACAACGTGGTGCCAAACCTGATCCCTCGCGACGGCCCTCCTCGCAGCGCCAGTCAACAGGGGCAACCACCAAAACCGGCTCCCCCCCAGTCCTCGCCTACCCCGGATGCCAGTGGAAGGCACATTACAATGCGGTTCGCCACCCGCAAGGCAGTAGCCCTACCGGAGGGAGTAACGATCGAGGCCATACGGAATCGTATCAACATCGTCTTGTCCAACTCACCAAAGATTAGGGGTGTCACCCCTTACGTTCGGGCTGGGCATATCCGGAACGAGATTGGGTGCATCTTCCTCACCCTGGCGGCCCACTCGGCTGCTGAGCTTGGAGACCGTCTTGACAAGGCCCGGCTGGCGCTGTTGACGGAACTTTCACTCCCGGAGTTTGTCTTCCAGAAGGACGTGAAGAAGGTCAAGATCATGGTGACGGGTGTCCCCCTATCAGACACCGGCCGTGGGTCCATCTGGAAGGTTGACGGATGGATTGGGGAACAGGCCTCGGATGGCCTACGCACTGACTTGGAGCTAGGGAATCCTGGCATCGTCACCGTGTCCCGCCCCGACATCATGGGGTCCATTCATGCCATGAGGCAAGCTAACGCCGTGTCTTGCGGTATTCGCTTTGTGGTGGAAGAGAATGAGGCGGCCAAGGCTGCTTTGGAGGCTGGGAGGATCTTCCTTCGCGGGGGTACCCGGAGTGTTAGGGTGTTCACTGAGCACCGGACGGCTAAGGTTTGTGGTAAGTGTCTACAGGTGGGCCACTTTCAGGCCACCTGTGCCCTTCCTTCCCAATGTCGGTTTTGTTATGTGGAGCACTTGTCCAGAGAGCACATGTGTAAGGCTCTGGGGTGCCCCGGAGGCGTGGGGGAGGCATGCGGGCATACCCGCAGGATGTGTTGGTTGTGCGACAGGACCGATCACTTTGCTGGGTATGAGAGGTGTCCTGCCTTGAGGGCTGACTTTAGGACTCCCGCGTCCTCCCCACCTGCGACGACGGCGGCCGCTGCCACAGCCTCATCGTCCGAGGTGCCATTCACTGGGGAAAAAGGACCTGAGAAGAGAAGACGGCCACGACGCCGGAGCAGAGGACGGTCACCAACTCCCAGGGTGGTGGAGGTGAGTAGCGATGAGGAAGAAGAGGATGTTCCGCGGGAAAAGTCTGCCAAGGCTAAGGGTAAGGAGCCTGAACGACCCCCCCCTTCCCCCTCCCCCAAGCGCGGTATTTTGAAGAAGAAACCCGTTCCCAAGAAGGGCGACGCCATATGGTACACCCGGGATTCTGAGGGTTTTTTGAGTGACTTTGGCCCCTGTGGCCCGAGCGGATCTGTCGAGGCTCCCTTTTAATGCGTGTCACGGCGATAGCATTAAACGTGGGGAGGAGTGGCAGGAATCGGGCGCTGGCGTTTGATTTGTTTTCCTTTGTTGATTTATTTTTTGTTTTGGAACCTCCGGTTGATTCGGGGGGACAACATGTTCCGGTGGAGGTTGATGGTTGGGATTTGTTTTCCTTTATTGTTGGGTCGGGGGTGGAGGTGTTTGTTCGCTTGCATTTGTGCTGGTTGTTTGATGTTGTTGGGCATGGGGGCGCTTGTGCCAGGGTTGGGTTTTGGGAGAAGGGTGAGAAGAGGGTGCTCGCAGGCGTCTACATCCCACCTACACACACCAAGGCCGATTATCAGTCAGGGCTGAGGGACGTCGGGGAACCGGATATCGCGTTTGGTGATTTCAATGCCAGGCATCGTGATTGGGACCCACAGGCGGAGATGGCCAGGCAGGAACACTGCGGACGATGGTTGCGGGAATGGATGGCACCACGGTTGCTGAACATGGCTCAGCCTGACCGGCCGACATTCCGCGATATATCAATGATCGACCTCTGCTTGTACCAACGACCATACCTACAGCACAAGTACCTTGATGTGGTTAGCTGCGAACACGCCGCCCAGACTATTCGACTCCATGTCGACTTACCTGATAATCTTATGAGAAGGAGGCCTGCTTGGAAGAAGGCGGTGTGGGGAAAGGTGGGGAAAGAGCTGGACGCCCTGAAAGAGGTGGGTGGTGAGCAGTTGTGGGGAGGAGTGAGAGGTGTGGTGGACGCACTCCCACGGGCTTCCGTTGGCAGAAGTCAGTGTGAGTGGTGGACACCTGAGTTGGAAAAGATGAGGTTGGATGTGGCGCGGCTGAAGAGATACTCTAAGCGCGCGGCGGAGCGTACGGAGGACTTTAGACTGGCAAGATGTGTCTACCGGGCTTGCCTGTTGAGGGCTCGTTTCGACCACATTAGGACCAAGCTGGCGGAAAGCAAGGACCCCGACATTTTCAGGCTGGCAAGAAAGTTGGAAGCCAAGCGCACGCTGCCCTCGATGGTGCGGTCAGATGGCTCCTTGGCTACCACGCACGCCGAGATCAGTGACCTGATTGCGCAACAGCTTGATCCTGGTGATCCCGCCCGGTGGACTGAGAGTGTGGTTGATATGGACAGTGCCCAAGAAATGGAAACGGCGCTGGCAAGATCTCCCACAAACACGGGCCCCGGCGAAGATGACATTGGCTATCCCTTCCTAAGGTTTTGGAAGAGGAGGGATGCCACGACACTGCGACGCCTCGTTGACTATGGGCTGCGACATGACATCCCGGACTGGCATAGGGCTGAGGTAGTGCTCATACCCAAGCTCGACAAGCCGCGGTATGATGTTGTCAAATCCTGGCGCATGATACACCTGCTCCCGACCACGGCCAAGGTGGCGGAGAGGGTGGTATTACTCCAGCTAGCCGCTTGTTTAGACCTCGGTGAGACACAGTTTGGCTCCCGCAGGAGGCGGGGTGTCCATGATGCCATGGCGGTTATTCAGGAATTCCTCCGCCATAATGAGGGATACAAGCGTCTGATCTTGTCAATGGACGTGGAGGGGGGGTTCGATAACATCGACATCGACCTCTTGTCAGATTTCCTGGTGGCCCGGGGATGCCCATCCAACCTGTGTCAATGGGTTCGGAGATGGACAGGTTGTCGGTCTATTCGCTTCCGGTTCAATGGATGTGTTTCCCGGGTGTACCATGTTAGCAAGGGGGTCCCCCAGGGGTCACCACTTTCCCCCTTTTTGTTCGGTGCTTACGTGGCCGACATTTTTACACCACGGATGCGTTACTCCCCGGGTGTCCGGCATTTGGTGGCCTCGTACGTGGATGACGGGGTTATCATGGTTGCAGCTGACTCCTTTGATGCTGCCCGGTACCATGCTGGGGAACTATTACGCGACTGTGACCGCATTGCGCGAGACAGGGGGATGGGGTTCAGTGCGTTGAAGACGCAGTGGATTGGGTTTGGTGATAGGGCGTGGGAAGGAATGGAATTGTTGGGAGAAATGGTGTTGCCATCTGAGGACGTGCGGGTGCTTGGGTATAGGTTCAATGTATTTCTTAACTTTTCTTCTCATGTACGTTATTGGTTGGATAGGGGATTGGGTGTGAGGAGGAGAATTGCGGCGCTGGGAAGGAGGTTTGGGAGTGTTGGGGGTTTGGGAGCGTGGGAAACTTACCGTTTGGTGCAAGCAGCCTACCTTCCGACTGTCTATTACGGACTTGAGTTTGTAACCGACTACCCGTCGTATGTGAAGCAGATTCAAGTTCACGTCAACGACTGCCTCCGCTCGGTATTCCGGACTCCTATGAAGCTGGCCAACAATATTTTGCTGGCAGAACACGGGGTGACACCTGTCGCTATTCAGGGCAGGTACCTACAACGGAGGTGCTACAGCCGGTTCATCAATTACCGATATTGCGAGGGTCATCCTTGGTTCGGGCAGATCAGGCTGGACTGGAAGGAGGAAGGCATGGTGGCCCACCGACAATATTCGGACAAGATGCTGTCCTACCATCCCACGATTACGATCGGGAAAGGGAAGGAAGCCATGGCCCTCAGGCACGCCAGGGAAGTCAAGGAACTCGGTAACGGCTCGGATCTGGTGGTGTATACTGACGGATCCAAGATGGCTGAGGGTGCTGGTATCGCTTGGGCCGTGTTCGAACGAGGGGCCTCGCTTAGGATAGGGGGGTGTTCAGTGCCACCATCCTGGAGCATCGTCGAGTGCGAGCTGTTTGCCGTGGTCTGTGCCCTACGGGAGGTCGGTGGTATGTGTGAGGGACGAGGGGTACATGTGTTTCTGGACTGCGTCCCCGCCCTGCTTCTGGTTGAGAACATGTTGCCCGAAGGGGACTCGGCTGAGATGTGGGAAGTCATGGCGCCTTTGTTGGAGGCTGTACGACCACGCCTTGGCTGGGTTCCGGGGCACATGGGCATTCAGGGCAACGAGCTGGTCGACAGAAAGGCCAAGGAGAGTACACGCCTACCGCTGCGGCCATTCCGGTGGGAAGGGATCAGCTTTGGTATGGGGCACGCTGCATTGGCCCGTGAGTTGAGGAAGGAGGAATGGGAGGCTTGGCATATCAATGAAGGCCATGGGTATTATGCTCGTGGGCCTAAGGCCCCCAGACACCTTCGCGGACTGACAAGGATGGATTCCTATGTGTTGACTAGGATTCGCAGTGGTACTGGCCTGGTTGGACACGACGAATGTGAGGGACGCGAGGAGAGACATCATTGGACTTCTTGCCAACGGTACAGTTGGAAGCGGCCGGCTATGGAGGACTTGTTCAAGGACTCAGCGATCGCGGGATGGAAGGACTGGTGGTTGGAACACGGGTGGCTGGGACTGGGGATCCCCCGTCATATTAAGGAGGTGGACGGGGAGTTGGTGGTCGCAGGTAACCCGTTTGATGGCACACTGACGGTGGAGAGGGACGGAAGGCGAGTGTGCGTAGGGACGCCCGATACTTGTTTGCGGTGCGAGAAGAAACATCCTGGAGGGGAGTGCGTGCTTCCGAGTAAGCATCTTCCCACCAAGTGGTTCTTTCTTCCGAACTCGGTGGCGACACGGTGCCCGAGCTGCAACATGGCGATTACCTACCAAGGCACCTCCACACGGCCCTCTTTCTCTACTCACTTCGATAACAACCCGGGTTGCCTCTCGGCGAGCCTCGACCAATTTTGGCAGCGGCATTGGCGTGACTGGGACGATCTTGCGCTTTCCTTACGGACGGCCGTTGTACTCAAGTGGGCTGGGCTGCTTGGGTTTATCGAGCGGGAACGGTGCCCCTTTTGCGACTAGCGGAGGATCGCTGGTGTGGTTAATAGGATGGGGGAGCACTATCGGAAGAAGCGTGGGTGTTGGGACAGATTGTATGTTTCGTTTGTTGAGTATGTTGATGAGATTGTGTTGGAGGCGGAATAGTTGTGTTGGTATGTTGTTGGTGGATGGGTTGCGGGAAGGGGAAGACGCGTTAATCCGGGATGTCGCTGGTCGACATGAGCGCCCGTGAGCCCCTTAGGTAGTGATTTTTTGGATTTGTGTTTGGGAGGAGCGGTTGCGGGACGGGATTGCGCCCGTGGTAGTGTATTTTAGTTTGTGATTTTGGGGCGAGGGGGAGACTGGTCGTATGCCGGAGTCGGCGGTACTAGTATAAATAAAATTAGATTGAATGTTCTAAGTACTTTCCTTACTTATTACTTTACGAATAAAACATCTTTACGCTATTTATCACGATTGCTTATCCGACACATTTCTCACGAGCCTACGTGAGGCGAAGCTATCTTATTTAAGATCTAACAGGCGTTATCCGACGAATGGTGATAACTTAGATCAACGGATCTAAGAACTGTTAAGTCTATTAAGATTATACGAAGGAGAGAAGTATCGTTGCCCGTCGCTATTAGTTAACCACAAACTAGGAACCTTACAGTAAAGACTAAATGCTTATGGGCAGCATGCAAGCAAGATACTTAGTAAGGATGAGAGGTAAAGAAAGTGGATTTTGTCTAACAGAAGGAGTAGTTGGTAAGAGTGATAATGCAGATACAACAGCTGAATACTTGCGATTTTGCCAGAAGTTGACTGGTTATTGTTAATGTTGACTCCCATATTGTATCAGTTCATGCAGATTTTGTCACTTGATGAATGGCTTTTCGCAAACCTTATAGTGTGAATAATCATACTATAAAGGTCATTTCTGAATTCTCCATTCAGATACTAACTGCCTAACCTCTTTGTTGAAATTTCTTTCCTATGTTACGTTTTAATATATTTAATGATAAACATTGTATTTTCACTCACTTGGTTATATTTCAGTTAATACCTGTACACTGTGGACATTACTATAGCTGGGTCATATTTACCTTAATCTCATTGATATTTCATTGAATATGGGCAGGAAACTTATGCATTATTTTCTTATCTGGTTACGGGATAAAATTGGGGTTTTTCTTTATCTTTTATACACAGTTATGCATGATGATTACATTTTAGATTTGTGATATTTCCTTAATATTTCCTGCACACCATCTTAGACTTATGCGCACTTTTGGGATATTTCTTGGCAGGTGTTCAGGATCAATCATGTTCTTACTTATATTTTTCCTGATTATATTTCTTTTACTATGAGTTGGCGCACTCCTGTATATCTAGGGGCTACCGCCCACACACCTCGTTTAGAAGAAGTAAGGAACAAAACCTCTACCAATCTACCTTCAAACCATACCGCTCCTCACAAAACGTGCTCACGATATCCTCTTAATATCGCCTTGTTTATTCAAAATAGATATATGATTGCCCCTCTAAAATCACAATTGAGAACACTCTTGACTAAGGCACTTCCGGTACAACCTTCTCTCCTACTAGTTACATCTAAACCAATCAATCAATTTTCAAATATCATATTAGTCTCAATAGCCCAAATTTGTAGGGCATGATCATGTTTATCTTAACCCTAGGTTATGACTCTCAGACTAGTACAATACTGTTGAAGGCAGAATACTTGTCTTGTAGGCCCCTTCTGACTGCAATAGTCCAGCCTCCAATAGAGTTATTCCTCTTGTTCTTGTAGGTATTCTTTATCCATCCATTGGAGGCTACCATTGTTGGATTTTTATTTCCTTATTGCAAAAGTAGGTGGTTGTAATGATGATACTACTTATCATTTTTAACACTAGCCTTAAACAGAATGCAAAGGATGCAGGTTATTTTTTCTTACCACTAGAATTTGATCATTCGCTATCATACCTGTAAAGCTACAGATTATCTTCCTCCCAGTTCCTTCCTCACATGTACCAAGATTTTTCTATTCTTGTAAAAATGCTTTGCATGTTGAGTTTATGTAGGGGTGGGGGGGCTGTGGGGTAAGGAGGATGAGGGAGGGGGAAGAGGGAGAGAGTGGGGAGGATGGGGAATGGGTGGTGGGTCCTGGCTGTGGGGAAGGTGGTCGGGAGGAGTACTTGTACATAGGAGGGGTGAGGGGTTGAATGGAGGAGAGAGGAGAGGGGAGAGGGGAGAGTGAAGAGGAGAGGAGGGGGGGGATGTGGATAGTGGTTCAGTGGGAAGGCGCGGTAGAAATAAATATAAACAATTAGATACCTGTTGTTAGACTTTTATCTCCTCGATATCTCGAGAGAGAGGCTGCTAGCAATATCGTACTGAAAAACTGCTGACAAAGAAACAATACCTCATGGTCGCGAATTTCCTCGTATCTCACCATCCGTTCCACGACCTTGCCCAGAGTAAATTTACTTGTACGACTATTCAAGTCCTCCTATTAGTCTCACCTGGAGCCGCACCGTACCAGAAACGGATATATCATAATATTATTTTACTCGTATATCAAGCACCCTCCGTGACGTCTGACTACTAAAGTTGCGACGACAACGACAACGAACGGTTTCTCCGTAAGTGCGAACAATCCGAACCCTTAGTCGCAGCTCAATCACTGACAGAATATCTGTCCTCCAAAATCCTTATCACTTTGTCTGATAGGACAATTTATTATTAAAATCTCCATTAAATTTTAAACTATCTTTATTATCTATGATCGTTTTTAATTTGACACAATTGCTGTCGAGGATCCACCCGGCGCTGAGGTAACCAACTACAGGGTATGTGATACCGTTAATGGATCCACAAGCAACAGCTTCCTTCCACCGCAAACATTCGTACCTCTACTCCACTCCACAACCATCCACAACTTCTCTTTCTCCCCACTACTCTCCCCCAGAGAGATACCGCCACTGCTCCATCTGTTCCCGCTGGCTCTGATCACTTCCATTTGCGCATCGACACAATTCAGACACCCATCAACACTCTCCAAATGTCGCTTTGCGTTAACCGGCTTCAGGAAGAGCGGTATTATCCGCCTTCCTCCGCGATGCTTGGTTCTGTGAAATGTAAATTATAACTAACTTAGTTTTTTATAGTAAGCAATGGCGCAAGGATCACCCCTTCGGTTTCTATGCGAAGCCCGCGAAAACTCCTCAAGGCGGTCTTGATCTGATGAAATGGAGCTGTGGAATCCCTGGGAAGGAAAAAACCATGTGGGAAGGAGGACTATTTAAGCTGGATATGATATTTCCCGAAGGCAAGCGATTACCCACTGGCCTCATTTATATGAAGTAATCCTCTCTAACATGGGGCTTGATTATAGAGTACCCGACGAAGCCCCCGAAATGTACTTTCACCGCGACCCCTTCCTTCAAAATTATCGCATAACCGTTACAATCCGCTAAACAATAACATTTTATAATAGGCAAGTTCGTGCCACCTCTCTTCCACCCCAACGTCTACCCGTCCGGTACCGTTTGCCTTAGCATCTTGAACGAGGACGAGGACTGGAAGCCCGCCATCACTATTAAACAAATTCTCTTGGGGATTCAGGATCTTCTCGACGACCCAAACCCTGAGTCGCCAGCACAGGCGGATGCCTATAATTTGTTCAGGAAGGATCGCCCTGCATACGAGAAAAAGATCAAGTACATTGTTCGAGTAAGCATGTGACATTCATCTCTCTTTGAATATTTTTTTCTAAATGGTCACGTATATAATAATAGGAAAACCCTGCTCCCTGAGCTTCGCATTTGATTCAAGCGCCCGGAGTAACTAGGATACCACGGGGAATGTTCATCGGGGGGAGGGGGTGATTGGCGGGTCACGTATCAACATTTTTTTCAAATGGTCATCTTTGAGGCAAACACTCTAGTCAAGTTAGCAAAAACAATGGTTTGAATGGATCGCTTGCACCTTAGCCCGTTAGGGGTCTCTCTATTATGATCCAATTTCCATTTTCTAAGCCCCTTTGAGTCCTTATCCACATTTGCCTCTCTGCCTGTCCATGTATTATATGACTACCTGCTGCTCCCCATCACATATATATTTCTTTTTCTTCTATTCTTGTTCTCTATGGGTGGATTAAAGGGGTGGAGCAACATCTCAAAGTAGGCAAGGGGTCGCGGGCTTAGTTTATGTTGTGCATTAAATTATCTAACGTCTTTTATTACTCTGGGTGTAGAGATGGGGGAAGGTGTGGAGGTGAGTCAGTCACGATTCACTGTTCGTGGGTAAAAAACTACCCGTATGGTTCCGGCGCTCTTCATCGGACATAGCTTGCTCTCTGAATTTTCTCAATCTTCGGTGCCTGGAGGGAGGGTGGAGTCTGCGAGATATCTGTTTCGTTCCTGTTTCGTTCCTTAATCTATCCCGAATGCCCGGTCCCATTATCCCCCACCTAACCACCAGCTCACAAAATCTCCCCCTCACGACTTCGCACCCCGCCTCTCTTATCCACATGTCTTGGCGGAAAGATTTTTCTGTGCACAGTAGTAATTTGGGCGCTAGATATTTCACATCTATGTTACGCATGATCTTAACATACCCATCGCCACGCACAACCCTGCCAACTTTTGTTTCGTATCATAACGAAAATTCAACAAATGCCATACGTAAACATCCAGCTATCCGACGATGTATGTACGTTCGTTCCCTCCCCATACAGAAGTTTTTTTTGCTAACCCCTCTTACCCAAGCGGATAATCAAGAGCGCCGCAGCAACGACTACAACGGCAAACATCGCGCATTCAACGACTAAGGTGGGGGAGGTCTTTGTTTACTTGCCGCTCTCATGAAAGCGGAGGGGTGTAGGTGATAGCTAAGATATGGATGGGGTGAGAAAGGCGTTAGAGGCATTGCTCTTAGCGTCGAATAAGTTGCGACAACGGGTTGAGACCACGAATGGGAAGATGGAAGCTATTCCCCGCACTAGAGCTATTGATCATGCGCTTGTTAATCAAAATCCTTCATCTTCTGGTCATAGTTGAATTGGTTGGCAAAGAGACCGAGCGCTGGGGAAGGTTTCATTGGAAATACTGAGGTACAGCGATAAATTGTGATGCGTGCGAAGGAAATGTGATGGGGCAGCTGATTTTTTTTGCGAGGTCCCATCGGAATATGCTGTTTTCTCTGATTTTCTTTTCTTTAGAAAAAACGAGAAGGAAAGAAAAGAAGTTGCCAGATGAGTACACTACTTTAAACACGTTCTGAAGGATTTCATTACAGAAATGGGGAAACATGAGTCATGTACTGGAAAGGCTAATTGATTCAAGACATCGTTTTTGGAAACCACATTGGTGCACCGACAAAAGAAAGATTCTGCTCCGAGCCAGGTTTGCCAACCTTATTCAGATACAAACCCTGAAAATCCGTTCATACTCCTGGCGGCCTCACAGCATTGTAAGATGGGGGAGGTGGAGGTGGAGGTGGGGGATTGCCCGCTGGGGGAGGAGGTGGTGGGGGACCACTGGTAGGCATGGCCGAGAACGTCGATGCACCGGGGGCCTGGGGCTGTTGCTGACCATAATACGCTTGGCCTAACGAATGTATCAGTAGTCGGCCTAGAACAAAAGCTGGAAAGTAGGTTCTGACAGTATTGCATGTATGCCTGGTATCCGCCATACGGAGCATAAGGATCTGCTCCTCCGTAATATGCGGCATAGGGGTTAACGTGAGATGCGCCATGAGCCCCCGGCGCCCCAGATGCCGCTACTGCCGCCTGTTGGGGGGGGGGGGCGGAAGGCGGAGGGGGTGGTGGAGAGGCCGGTTGCCCATGACTGTGATTTAAGTTGTGGGGGTTGTGACCTTGGTTCTGTCCTTGTGGTTGGCCGTGTCCTGACATGGACGAAGTATAAGGATTGACGTTGTTACCTCCCCCATAATTAAGGAAACGGATAGGCTGAGGTTGCTTCTTATGATCCTCGTACTGAGATTTGACTGAGGTTAGAAGGTCGTCACAAAGCTCCTTTGCCCTCTGAACTTCTCGTGGATCAGGTCCACTGTGTAATGTTAGTGCCTCACAGCCTAACTTGAATGGGGGATTCATACGTCACATGTAGATAGAGCGGCTCGTCGCTCTCGTGGCCAAGACCATGTTCCATAAAACCAGACCCACGGCCTTTGATCTGCACCCTACAACGTGTCTCCTGCTGAATATGTTTAACATATTGGCCACCATGTCCGACAACGGCTGCCCGAAGGTTAAAGCCTGGAATGGGCTCAAGGTTAACGGGAATCTTTTCTTCAGGCCATTTGCGCTAGTAGGGATGTCAGTTAGGTTCTACAAACAGGGTGATACTCCCAAGCTTACCCTTCCATACTCATCCCGCTCAACGGGCTCCGGTGGCTCCCTCCTCTTGAATCGGCGTTCGTCAACAAGATTCGGAAGATCCTGCTTCATGAGCTCCTCAATCTTTGACACAGCTTTCTCTAACCCTTCCTTGGTAGTGCTAGTGATATGTAGGTAGAGCGGTGGATTCTATTGTCAAACTTAGGCGAGGATCGCTGCAAAGTGGTAGGGGTTAGGCTCATCATACCTGAGGAGTAGCCATAGACTTGTCAGGATAGTAGGCGCCGCGGGTGGTAACATCTTTAAGCGCAGAATGAGTGAGTACTCTATACACTAAAGCAAAAAAATGGGATCATATATGAAGGTAAGTGGGTCGTACCGGCGCCAGTTTCCTCTTTAATCTAAACAAGCACGGGTGATAGTCAGCGGCAAGACACCAAAGGGGTTATGCAAAACTATTTGCACATCAGGTTTCAGTTTAAATGGCTCCTCCTTGAACTTCAGCTGTGCATAAGTATAAAGACACGACTAGTGCACGTGTAAAATACAAAGGGAAGGGAGTAGTCAATAGAGCTCACAACCGGGGAAGGGATCAATGTTTACCATTTTCTGAGTAGCGCCTTTTGTCAGTGTGTATCGGTTGCGAAGGTCGTTAACTTCTATGTCTTTAATGTAGTCACCATCTGCGATATACATGTCACTATTGAATGTTGTTGTGCTCGGCGGGCTGGATGATTTTCCGGCGCTCTGTTAAAATTAGCAAACGCAAACCTCAACCATGGAAGAAATTTCCTCACGGAACGGATGGGCGGCACATCTACGTGTTGTATACCGCGCTTCGCTTGAATCTGAGCGTTGATACGGGCAGCTGCAGCAGCTAGTTGATGTCGAATGGAACAATTAGAGCAGGGTCAGGTGATGCGGAGTGAACAATGGGGATTACCTGCTGCGGCCGCTGGGTCAGGCTTCGACTCTTTTGCCGGCTCAACTGGAGGGCTCTCGGTAGATCTGCTAATAGACGGGGGACTTCGGCTTCTCCGGCGATCGTCTCGACGGGAAGAAAATTGGTTGTGGGGATTGGGAGAGCGAGAGCGACGGTCATCCCAACGAGAAGCGCCGCGACTGTTAACTGATTTCCCTCTCTCGGGTTCCCGATCTCTGTAGTCCCTAACGCGATCTCGGCCGCCATGGGAAGTGCTTCTTTGAGGCTCGTCCCACTTGCTTCGCTTCCTACGGTCCGAGGAATCGTCGGTCATTGCGAATCGTGTTTGCTAGAGGAAGGCGGTTGAGGAAGGAGTGCCACGCGGAATCGGGTCGGTGTGCGGTGTAAGTTGAGGACAGAAGGTGGTCAAAGTTGAGGAGAGAAGGATTGTTGATGGAAAGAGGAGTGGAGGCCAACAGTACTTGTAGAGGAGGATGGGCGAAGGAGGAAGGGCGGTACAAACTGTCTCGACAAAAATTAAAAGCTCCCACGTCTAGCCTTGATTGATGACTCAGCAGATTGAGTCTTATTGGTGCACGTGAGGGGAAGGGCTTGGCAGCTGGACCCATAGGGCGTATTTGGAAAAGTATGGGGATCATTGGTATGAATCCTAGAGTTTGGGAAAATCCTACTGTTGTGACCTCCCCACCTCTCCTCCGCAAAACCATCACCCTTCACAAATATCCCCCTCCTTTAATGGCCGCTGTTCGTACCGCCTGCTCCTCCCTACTGGGTAGGCCTGCAATCAACGCTTTGTCTCGTGCCATTGGGAGAGTCTTTAACTCGTCTTCATCTTCATCCTCAACATCTGCCATATATTACAAGGCTCTTCACCGCCGCGTGAATCCTTTGCCTACGGCTGATCCCCCAGCATGGTCGGCTTCGGCTGCAGTTTCTTCAATTCTCTACGAGACTCCGCTGCCTTCGTCCAATCCTCCAAAGCGCCATATCTTGAATTGCCTTGTTCAAAACGAACCGGGTGTTCTCTCGCGGGTTTCGGGTATCCTGGCAGCTAGAGGATTCAACATCGACTCACTGGTCGTTTGCAATACCGAGGTTCCCGACCTCTCCCGCATGACAATCGTCCTAAGCGGGCAGGACGGGGTGGTGGAGCAAGCCAGGCGACAGCTGGAAGACTTGGTTCCTGTTTGGGCTGTTCTAGATTACACTGCAGCACCTCTCATCCAACGTGAACTTTTGCTCGCGAAAGTCTCTATCCTCGGCCCGGAATATTTTGAAGAGTTGCTGGCTCACCACCGCGAGATTACAGCGGAAAATGTAGAGGCACTTGGTGAGCATGGGGTTGCGCCTGGGGACGGCGATTACCACCCCTCTAAGCTTCCAATTTCCCAAGCATTGAGGCATAAACACCAACATCTTCATGCTGTCACTCAATTAACTCATCAGTTCGGTGGAAAGGTGTCTGATATCTCCGAAAATAACTGCATCGTGGAGCTGTAAGAATACTTTATGAAGAACCAATTTCTTTTTGCCCTCTTTTTTTCCTCTACTGACACGTATCTGGGGATGAAAATGCAAGGTCAGCAAAGCCGTCCCGAATTGATGCGTTTATGAAGCTTATTGGGCCGTTCGGTATTCTCGAGTCTGCAAGAACGGGTACTATTTACCCCCCCCCCGTACCGGAATTATACAGGGAACGGGGGATAATGGCTCTGACTATCTGGATCTAGGGTTGATGGCGCTGCCACGATCTCCTCTACAAACGAGAGCCGAAGAAATTGAAGTCAAGGATGCCGGTGATGTGGTGGATACTAGTACACTCCCTCCTGGCTAAGCCATAGCTACCTTTTGCCTCTTGAGGGGGTCCAAATCCGTAATCAAAATCCGCCCTGTATCTACTATATCAGCTGCCGACGGACTTGAGATAGACGGGGCTCTCAATTACGCCCAAGATTTGATCTCCCTTCGGGAAATGCTAAAAATCGAGCCTCATGTTAGTGAATAGAAAATGTTAACATGCGCCTAGTATGTGTGCGGGTAATAAACTGTATGTTTTTTAAACGTATGCAAAGACTGGCCAAACTGAGCACAAGTATAAAGGACGCCGGAGGGAAAGGAACAAGGAAACGATTCATACACAGAAGCCCAACTCATCTCAAATGAATGTTTGCTCCTATGGGATTAGTCGAATTATAAAATATCTCCATCTGCAGCTTGCCAACACGGACCAAGCAAAATGCCTCAGCGTGAACAGCCAGTCTCCCACCCAACGCTCTCCTCATTGCTTCATACCCCACACTCCCAATCTTCCAGCGCACAGGAATCCTAGGTGTGATTGTTCTTCCTTCCACTGCCGGCTTGATAGCGAACGGCTTCGAGGACTCAATTTCTCCTAATTCGTTACCCCTATATTTTGCTGTACCATTGATTGCTTCTACCGTAACCTCGTCTTTGCGGAGCGGATTGTTGACGAGGAAATCAGCTGTAGAAGATATCAAATGAATCTGGAGTCGAGAAATGATAAGTACTTTACTGAGGAGATGCCAGTGCCGGTATCTAGAGGTGTAGATATACTTACATTCGCGGACTCAATAAAGGTTGGAGGGGAATCGGGTGGCCCGCCCCTTCTGGGCACTGGGAGACGTGGGGTCGGCATGGTCACGTTGAAGTTTGAGAGAAGCTTGGATAGTAATGGCATGGAGGGTATGCTGTTGGTATGTGGGCGTAAAGTGATTGTGGTGTTATAGCCTGTCATCTATGGTAAATTTGGGGGCATGCATGGGGAATATATCGGTGGAGGTACGTACCAGATACGTATTTGCCAGCGAGGCGTTTACCCGCCTCCTCAGCCTCGTGGCCCCCGTGAGCTTGTGGATTCCACGTTGCCCCGATGGAGAGGGAGTTTATTCCTGCCATCAGATGTCCATTGACCATACTCGCATTTCCTAATACAAAGCCATCGTACATGACGTGAACGCTCATGTGAGGAACAATGACCTCCCAAGGAGTTGGATTTTCGAGAATTAGACCGATTCCAAGCGTGGCGGACTGCGTTGTTGTATCGGCAATGAGTACTTCATTGACTTTTGGTAACGGCATCTGAGTGGTCGGAAGTCCATCAATTTTTATCTCTCCCGAGGCAGGGATATTCCTAACAACAAATTGCCCAATGATGGTTCCAATTCCTACATCTGTTGATCCATTAATACCGAGAAAGATTGATTTTTCGTCACCCGATAGAAGCCTCCGAACGATTTTATCAAAAATATTGTAATCCTCGATGTCCACTAATGAGTCGCGAACCTCGGCCTGAACGTAAAGGTACTTTGAATCATTTGAGGTTGCTGAACTCGCCGGGATCCACTTCGGAAAATGCAGAGTTCCGAATTTTTGGCCTTCATAAGTTGCGTCTGCCGTTGCCTTTAAGCGACTAACATCTAATGGAAAGGTCATTTTTCGAGGCAGGCGAACTGTGGCAAGCACATCAGCACTCAGTCGTAGTGATGCCTCTGGAGTCCCTGTAGGGGCATTCGGAGAGGGAAACTGAAATTTAACACCGGACAAGCTGAATGATTTCACGACGCTATCGAAATTGTGCCCGGGAAGGGGGGCTGGGAGAGTGATGGTTTGAAGAAATTCTAGCAGCCAGCTAGGAGCATTAGAGGTTGGAGATTGCGATCCTTGAATGTATACAGTAGTGTCTTTTCCGTGCAGATAGGTGCCTAAGAATATGTCGATCGGAGATGCGTGGGAACCCGGGCACACTGTTACGAGTTCCTCAGGAATATTCCGAACGATTCCTAGCACATCCACACCGACGTCGGTTTTAGACTCAACTGAGAGGTGTGAGGTCTCAGCAGTGGCTACATTGACTAAATCATCTGCCTTACACCCAGACAAAAGAATGACAAAAGATAAAGGCGGTACATCGAATTCGAGTAGATAAGGATTTTGAAGAACGGTAGAGACGTTGACACTGAGTGCTTTGTGTCCTGGAAGAGTAATTTCCCCAACATCCATCCGGTTAACCTGGAACTCAGGTAGAGAGGGCAATTCTGATTGACCATAAGTCAGTCTATTGACCAGGGGTATTTTATTATTTGTATCTGGAACCTTCAAAGGCCATCTCTTCGGATACTTTCATGGTCCGCAAGTGAAGCAGGCCGGACTTCAACCCTAAATCAGCCACACCGAGCACCCTGATCTTCCCCAACTCCCCAACAAGATAATCGTTGGCTAGGCTACGAACAGTATCCCGGGATCCGAGTTTGACATCGGACACGAAGTCCAACTTTGTGGTTTGGCCATTCCTAACAGATAATACGATTGGTGGGGTACTTGCAGTAGCGAGGAGACCGCCATCATAGTCAGGTAAATAAACGTCAACGTCGGTTGCGTCTATCGATATTTGGTTGACAACCCAAGTCCATGAGCGCCCTAAGCTCCGTACACCTTGGCCTTTGACACGACTAGCATCCATCTGAACGGACGCTTGCACGCGAACCTTCACTCCATTATCGGTAAAGGAGACGACGGATAGATGAGTGATATCTAGGGCAACGGCTTCTTTGGCATACTGAGCAGCCGCTGCAGGAGCAAAAAATCCCAGCGACAGAACGGTAATTGCGCTAATGCAAAGAAATACTAGAACTATTAGGTCGAGCCTGATTAGTCTTGGCGTGCCGGAGTGCTGAGTGGCAACGGCGTTAGAAGGTGGTGATGGGTCTTCGGCGTAGTTAACGGGGGGAGTTTCTGAAGAATTGGACAGAAGAGGTGTTGTTTCGGTGGATGAATCCGGAGCGTGGATGGGGGAATTTCGCAAGAACATCGAGTAGGGGGTTCGCACCCGTAGAAGGGGTGCAAAGCGAGAGGAGGGACGGTCGGAATGAAATAAGACGGGAGATTTGATCAAGCAAATTGAATAGTTGGAAATGTGGAAAGGGCGGGAGATGTTATTAACTTCAGGGGTACAGGTGGGGGGAGAGGCAACGAGAAGAGGGAAGAGGGGAGAAGGGGAGAATGGGAGAGAGGAGAGAGGTGTTGGTGGATGGATATGAGACGGCGGATGAGTGAGAACTTGGTAGTGTACCAGAATGGTGACCGAGGTCGCTATGACATTCTTGTTGGCTAGGTGAATAATACTATGACAATGTCATTAAACTCGTAGTCTACCGGTATGGATGGAGCAACAAGGGAGCGAGTGTGAGAGGACTTGCGGGGTTTCTTGGAGTGCATTCAGACCAATCGTAGAGTAGTACGATACCAAAAATAATAATAAAAGGACTGGTGAAATTGACAGTACTATCATAGGATACCGGTATTAACTGTGCCAAGGGTCCTGCCGAATGTGTAACAGCGCGCAGTTCCTAATTTTGCAGCACATCTATGACGTGCCTCTCAGCTTAACATAAGAGACTAGCTCAACATCAGATTTGAAAGTATTTTGTTCATTAACAAAAATAACGAGAAAACCTTTCAAATACCATGGAAAACAGGGGGGTACCTTTCTAATACCATTCTTGGCAAAAACATACCATCGCAAGGTAAAACCTTACAACGATGAACAAAATATTCACTCCAGCACAGGGTTCCCAGGTCTTTTTACCCTTCAAACAATCCAAAAATATTGGAAAAAATCTTATAAAAAATCTAGAACTACTTGAGACCTGCAAATATTTTTCTAAATTTTTTTCTAGCAATTTTCCTAGGATTCTTGGCCCAAAAAAATTACTAAGAACATACTACTATTGAGAGAGGTCAGACCAATGTAGTTCTGTGCGAAGGTTTCACTTTTTCGATGGTATATTTCTCAGTTAATGGTATCCTGAAGGTTTTTTCGCCAAGAGCATGGTATTGAAAAGGTTCACTCCAAAAATAACTGACTACAACAAACAGAAAAATAAGTTGATTGTACAACAACCACCTCCTCACCAACCTGAATATATCACAATAACAAAAAATTAAAAAAATATAAATACATAGTAAAACTCAATATTTAGTATATCATTCATCTGCCTTAATAATTGCTTCAGTCCTATCCACATTGAACCAGCTAGAGAATAAAAAAATTGTTGGGTCAAGAAGTTTCCAACAAGTAGTAATAGCCTCCTAAGTATCTTTTTTAACCTCATAGTCAGAACCCTTCCTGAGATATAGGTTAAAATAATGCTTCTGAAGCTTATCTTTCACTGGAGTCCAAACATGTTCAATTAGATTGTATTAGGCGTACTCAAATCTGATAACCTAGGAACATCCTAGGTAAGTTAACTTTATCCGGAACCGGAATTCCTAGTCTCCAATATCCTCCACAGGCCTTATTATGGGTCCAACTATGTCATCATACATGTCATTCACAGTTGTGTCCCATAACTATAATGCAACAACCTTAAACATTTCAGAATAACAGCATATACATCGTTACTGTCAGTTCAACCAGACCCTGTTCACAGAACATCAGCAAAAACAAATCCTGCGTCAAATGTGTCACCTGCACACCCTAACGCAAATGTAGAGTTACTGGCATCCAATGTATCCTGGACATCCTGAAGTGTCCAGCAGCATCAGAGATGTCCCAAGTGTCCGGTAGGGTCCAACCCACCCTAAGTTCATCCTAAGTGAGAATGAAATAATTTTCAACTCCTAATTTGGCTTGGTTGACTTTGATCTTCGCTGATATCCTGACACAAGGTGGCAGAGAGTCTCAATCCTTGCTAATGTCCAGACACAAGAGGACAGAGTATCTTAATCATGATACCAAGCCAAATACCAGCTATTGGTATATCTACCACTGGCAGACTTGGACATTATGACCAAATCTGAAAATATCTACAGAAATAGGAAATGAGACGTACCAAATTCTATTTTAATCTCCGGAAGGATCTGGCAGCCAAATTGGCCCACCGGTAGAACGTAAAAGTGAGTGATAGTTATGATTGTGGGAGTACATGGTAACTTGGATGTTTTGTTAAGTATTTCTCAGACTGTGACGCGTTGAGTAACACTTAGACAACCACAAAACATCACGGTTAGTACATCAACAACAGGATTGTCAACTACCATTGCGCCTCAGTCTCTATACCATCAAAGCTAATAATTTAGGGCAACATTCTACTCAATTTCAGCTTTCCATTGCACTAAAGAACATCTTCCTACTGTGTGTTTACAAGTAGTTATAGTCCATTTTGTATCCTGACAAAGTGCTGACTTTGACGCCAGATTCCTCAGCCATCCTTTGAGGGGGATACTGCATACTTTGCAGCGAGGTTCTACTCGACGCAAGCTTTCTAACAGTATAAGGAATATCTACTCTGTATCAATATTGGTGGAGATATAGCCTATTATATTAGTGATATTTACAATGATCAAGTGCCAACTTTGACGCCAGATTCCTCAGCCATCCTTTTGGCGCAGTACTCGGTACTTTACGACAACGTTCTAATCGACGCCAGCCTTCCGGCGGTATAAAGAATGTCTTCCTGGCATTAATATTGGTAGAGATACAGCCTATTTTGTGTTCTAGCGAAGTGCTGACTTTAATGCCAGATTCCATGGCTATCCTTTAGGCACAGTACTCAATACTTTATGACAATATTCAACTTGATGGCAGCTTTCCGACAGTATAAATAACGTCTACTCGGCATCAACATTGGTGGAGATATAACCTATTTTGTATTCTGGTGAATTGCTGACTTTGATGCCTGATTCCGTGGCCACCCTTTGGGTGCAGTACTCGATACTTTACAGCGATGTTCAACTCGATGCCAGCTTTCTAATGGTATAATGAAAGTCTACTCGGTATCAATATTGATGGAGATACAGCCTATTATAGAGTTGATATTTACCCTGGCGAAGTGCTGACTTTGATGCAAGACTCTGTCCTCAATACTCTGACATGTAGGCTGATGTTTGGTGTCCTAGACCTACTAGACGCCAGCTTTCCAACGGTGTAAAGGATGCCTTCCTGGCACCAATATCCGTGGAGTTATAGCCTATTCTATATCCCAGTGAAGTCCTGAGTTTGATGCCAAATTCTGTCCTCCATACTCTGACACCTAGGGTGACATTTGGTGTCCTAGATGGACTCAACGCCAGCTTTCCATGGTGTAAAGGACATCTTCCCCACACCAATATCCATGGAGATACAGCCTATTCTGTGTCCTGGCGAAGTGCTGATTTTGATGCTATGTTGTATCCTCAATACTCTGACGCCCAGACTGACGTTTGTTGTCCTAGACATACTCAACGCCAGCTTTTCAACAGTGTAAATAATGTCTTCCCTGCACCAATATCTGGGGAGTTATAGCCTAATTTGTGTCCTGGCAAAGTGCTAACTTTGACGCCAGATTCCTCAACCATCCTTGGGGCGTAGTTCTTCATACTTTACAGTAATATTCTACTTGATGCCAGCCTTTCAACGATATAAAGGACGTCTACTCAGCACTAATATCAGTGGAGTTATAACTTGTTTTAACTATTAGACTCTGTCTTACTCGTGTATCCTTACTTACTTTTTGTAACCTAGTCCTGGCCTGTTTATCTATAAAAATAAATCTTGTTTACTGTAAAAATATAGTTTATTTTAGAATAACCTAGGCATAAGTTATGCTTTGTATTGGCTGTATCAGGTGAATTCTGAATTTTAAGAGACGTCTTCTGATATCTGTTCCTATGTGCAGTTGTGTCCAGAGTTTTAGGTGGGTATTCTGTTAGGTCCTGGGTTTGGCCGGTACTTTCTGTTGCATCCAGAGTTTGGCAGGTACGTCACGTTGCGTCCTGAGTTTGGCAGGAATGTCACATTGCGTCCTGAGTTTGGCAAGTACATCGTGTTGCATCCTGGGTTTGGCAGGTATGGCCTGTCACGTCCGGATGTTGGTTGCCACGTCCCTGTCCGTCCTAGTTAACGATTTGCATTCTGGACATCCTGTGCGTCAGACGCACATGACGCACAGGACCCAACCTAGAATTTTTGCAGATAGATATAGAAGAGTGGACCTTTGACAAGATCGGGAAAGTGGAACAGAGTCAATCTGTCAACAATGCAGGGGATTACTAGGTTTTAAAGGTTAAACATCTTTGTCATGAGCTGTAAGTAATAGGATATTTTCATACAAAAGTATTATATGGAATATTAGAGGATCTAATACAAAGAACCAATATATTCACATCTACCCCTCAATAATTAGAAGAGTCTAGACATTCTAAGGAGCACAATTGGAAAAGCAATAGACTTTACAGAATATTACAACTATATTATAAGTTACGTCATAGTTGCACAAATTATTGCCAATACTGAATAATGAACAACTCTCACCGCATAGGACAAGGAGTGGCTGACTAAAGAATTATGACTATATACTATAGAAAACCTTCTCCTCTAAATGAGGAAAGTTGTTCCGATATAATCCATACATTAGTTAAGTTACTATAACTTAAGTCTTTACTTCTGACAAACATGTAAATAGAACTTTGAAAGGGAACTGATCCCTCCATTAATGAAGCACAGTATTGGGACCAACATAGTTCAACTCAAGAACTAGACCAGAGATCTACAAGACTCTGAAAATTGGACAATTACTACTGGAAGTTAAAAGTTGTTCAGGAAAGAAATAGTAATTCCTGAAAGAGTATGATGGTTTTTAGCATCTCTAGTTGTTTGCGCCTTAATGGAATACCCAACATTGCAAGTTCAAACTAGAAAGGTACGTAGTTTGTATAATGAATAGGTATAGTGCGCTAACACTCAGAAGTGGAATATAAATATCAAAGTGACTCCTGAGCTTTAGACATTATCAAGCAATGGAGATGAGACCTTAATACTACAATATTGTTTTTACAATTCTACTCTACTTCATTGTGCTCTTAGTTGTCAAAAACGAAATAAGTTGCTTCTGAACATTTCTAGAAAATCTCTGTCTACAGATATGAATCTTGATTGGCCTAGACAACTTAAGTCAGTATATGTTGTTTCTGCCTATTAGATTGAGATCTGGTGAGTAGGCTAGAATTTCAAAAAGAGTAATTCCCTACCATCTAAGCTATCTGCTAGAAGGCAAATGAGTCTTAGTATTGTTAATGATAAAGAAAACCTCTTCCCCCTCCAGATGCTCCTTAATATCCTCCAATATATCTATTAAGTCAGATTGATCATAAACCACAATAATTGACTTTCCAGTTTCTCCTCCACTAGCAGAAGATAGATCAGAAAAAGAAAACAAAAGAAGACAAAGAGTCTGACCATAAAATTAACCAGTCATCCATTGGCTAATTTTCCTCTCCCCTGTCCTAGTAGTAGATTCTATACAATCCTTATTTTACTTCTCTTTTGAGTACCTAAATACCCACCTTCTCCACTTTTCTCTCCACCTATAAACAGTAACCTTATCCTCCTACATTACATTCCTCCTACATTGCATTCCTCCTCCACATCTCTCTTGTCCAGTGCTTATGAGCTAATACCCATGTCAATCTCTGCTAAACTAGATCCTCATTCATGTGAATCCTCTCTTGGCTTAGTCACTTTTTAATATACCTTTGTGCAAGTCTCCTCCTGACTGTCATAGAAAAAATATTGGGAATAACTTCTTGGTTAACTTCAAAATTGGTAGTATTGCAATTTTTAAGAGCTTTCTCTACTATAGCATCATCCTGTAACTTGGTAGTTTTATGATGTCCTTCTATATCATTCCTCACCTTATCCTATAAGTCTTCTTTTGAGATTCTATTTTTAACAATTGTGAGAGGGATGTTGAGATAGTCAGAAATCTGCTGATATCCGATCTGAGACTTGTGTGACTCAAGAATACTCCCTTACCAAGATCGGAGAGATAATTGATTGAAGTGGATTTTTTGGAATAATGGTAAAGAATAGGAGGCATAGTATTTAAAGGAAAAGAAATCATGTAATCTAATTGGTTTTAGGTTGAGTTGATAGAATTTCTTTTAATAGAGTTGAAAATAAGTACAGGTAATTGATAATAGATACTACACACCTTGGATGGTCGGTTATTTTTGTTAATAAATAATATAGAACTAACAATTACATTATTACTAAACCACTTTAGTAAAAAATAACCCTGTATTAGATATGTTAACTGTATGTCCTGATACAAATATGCAGTTGCTGGCGTTACATGTATCCTTGACATCCGGAGTGTTTAGTTGTGTACTAGGTGTGTGTTGAGTATCTGGTAGTGTCCAAGCTATTCTGAGTTTATCTTAAATAAGGATCTGCTAATGTTCTAGTCCTAATTTAGTCTGATCAATAATGATCCTTGCTGATATTCTGATATAAGATAGCAGAGAGTTGGCATTATAACCTTAAGCCAGATACTAGCCATCGGTATATCCACTGGATACTAAGACCAAATCTAAAAATATCTAATGAAATAGGAGATACAAAGTACTTAGGTATGTAGGTGGGTGACTGGATAGATAGGTGACAGAAAATGTATGTATTTCCATATATTTTCTGACCTTCGTCGGTCAGGTCATCCACCTACATAGCCAAGTATCAAATTCTCTTTTAAGCAATTGAGGAAGTTGGAAGCCAAAATGGCCTACCAGTGGAATGTAAAAGTGAGTGATAGTTGTAATTTTTGGGGCGCATAGTAACTTCGTAGATTTTCTAACACTGCAGCACATGTAACAACTACACAATACCATGGTCAGATCAATAACAATAGGTCTGTCAGCTGTTATTTCTCCTCAGTGCTTATACTATTAAAGCTAATAATTTAGGACAACATTCTACTCACTTTCAAAGCTTTCTATTACTTGAATGATTATTTGCCTAGTAGGAGTATGCAAGGTTTTGCAGCCTAGTTTTTGTCTTGGCAAAGTGGTGACTTTGACACCAGATTTTGCCCTGGATACTTGTACATATAGGCTGACTATTTGCATCCTAGATGTACTTGATGTTAGCTTTCCAATAGTATAAAGAATGCCCTTTTAGGACTAATATATGTGGAGTTACAAGCTGCTTTAGAAGTGGACCTTTCTGGTAAGGCTTTTACTAGATGCTGATTTTGATGTCAGATTCTGGGCTGAATATCCTAACATACAAGCTAACATTATACACTCCAGACATACCCAACATCAGCATTCCCATGATATAAGGAACTTTCTCCTGGTACCATTATCCATGGAGTAACTAGCTGCTCTCAAAGTGGTATTTTCCGCAGGAGTTTTGACTAGCTACTAGCCTTGACACCTGATTCCGCTATGAATATCGTGACTTGCATACTGGAGTTTTGCACTGTAAACCTATCCGATATGGGCTTTCCAATTGTGTATAGAGCATCCTTCCAGTGCCATTATCGGTAGAGGTACTGGCTGTTCTGGAAGTCGTATTTTCTGGCAGGGATCTGATTACATACTGACTTTGACGCCAGGTTCCAGCCTGAATATCCTGACTTGTAAGCTGATGTTTTGTACTCTAAATACACTGGACATGGGCTTTTCAATAGTATAAAGAAAATGCTTTTGATACAATTATCTATGGAGTTACCTGCTGCTCTGAAATAGGATTCATTACGGGGCCTCCGGGCCCCCGAAACCCCCAGGGCCCACGCAAATTCCCTGCCCTGCCCCGCCAGACAGTCTGGGGCGGGGCCTTCTTTTCTTTCATTCCCTACACTGTCCCCTCTCTTGGGCACCGCCCTGTTTAAAGCCCTGTACAGGTCTCCATTGCCTGATTCCATCCTTCGGGGCCCCGTTTTCTCCCCACTTCAGACACAATGGGTGTTCACACTACCTTACTCACTATGCGACCTCATCCTGTGTCATATTTCTTCTATTTGGCTTTCTAGAATACAGGTGACCTCAGTAAGATATATATATATATACGTCCAAAACTATATGCTGAGAATTATATCATACGCCCAAAGCTATACGCACAATGTTATATGCCTAAAGCTATACGCGCAATGTTATATGCCCAAACCTATACGCCCAAATCTATACGTCAAAAACTATTAACACAGAAAAGCACTCTTAAGCCTATACCTGAAGGCGATCATCTTAGAACCAGCTGTCCGGAATCATACATCAATTGTATTAGATGGAGGGTTGGAAGAACCCATTGCCAATTGGGCAAAGCGCGCAGGGTGGCTCCTGCAGGAAGCAGAGGGGTGTTAGAGAATCGCGGAAAAAGGTCTAGCCGGGAACGGGTTAAGCTAGAGGTCATAGCTCTACCACAGTGGGTCTGTAAATGAGACACCATACAAAATCAGCTTGAACTTCCCCAAGACACAACACCTCCCAGCAACACGAGTTTTCGCCAAACTGGAGATCCTCAAGCCTCTCCACAGCTCACGTTCTTCATTTTACACTGCCTGGCCACCTTGAGAAAGCCTCCTATACACCTTTGTACGGACACTTCACAGAAGACCATCACTTTTCATAGGATACTCAATGCCTCGCCGAAGGGGTTCCACACGGGGCAGTAGCCAAACATCATCAAATCGCAGAGGAATCTCAGGAGGAATCTGAAAAACAACCCGAAGCTGGCGGGCGCCCCATCGTTATGGCCAAAACTCCCATGACAGTACATCTCCCCATCCTGAAAGCCTGGAGACATACACAATGGAGGAGGAGAGCGAGCAGATACAGGCAAGTGAATCTACAAACCTACACCAGAGCATCCCCTCAGAGTTTGCCTCCGCCTATGACCCAGCCAGTCCAAACTCATTGCAATCAACAATTCCCGGCCTCCTCCATGAACCATCAATCTACACTCCAACCAGTTCTCAAATTCATGAAGGAATCAAGGTCGATGACATGAGACAACTACTGCGGTCCCACGAGAATGACATAGTTGGTCAAGTGGTTCTCCACCTCAGCTCCCAAAACCCAGCAGCCAGCCCAGCCTTCCAGCAAAATCCCCAAGCCATGCCCAACGCGTCTTGCAGGCAATCAACACCGGATTCAACCCTTCACCGCATAACGGAACTTGAGAATCAGCTGGCCCAACTTCGAGCCCAGAGGGAACCAACATTAGCAACAATATCAGTATTAAGAGAGCCGGGTGTGTATACCTCCATCCTTTCTCCTGACCTGTTAGTGAGAGAGAGTGCATCTGTAACAGCCGAGTGGGTCGAAGTCCTCTTTCCAGGAGTTGAGCGGGGTACCCTTACCCAAATAGTCGAGAACCGATTCCAACCTACCAATATCTACTGGCTACTTGCAAGTGAGAAGGAAAGAGCCGAATCACAACCTACGATCAGTATTGGTAGCGTAGAATTCAAACAGGCTGAATGGGATGGAAAGGAGAGTGAATACTGGATGAGCTACTTCTTTAAGGCATGGGCAGCCTATAGCGGTATCTTAGTCAAGCTAGCACCATACAGATTGCAAGGGGAGCTCGCCACTGCTCTGTTTATCTATACTATGAACTTGTATGACTTATTAGAGAAGTATACCTGGGATGGTGTAAAATCTTACCATTTTCAATTTCATCACAAGAGGGTGGCAAGCGGAAAAAGTATCTACCTACCAAGCGAGTGGCAACAGGTAGATAGTGAACTGATCGCATCGAAATGCTTTGCCCATCCTATTATACGCAGTACATGGCCCCAAGCCACTAGCAGAAATAATAACCAAAACCAATGCATATTAGAATTGCCAATCCGCGAAAATCCCGTCACCATACCATGTTATGAGAGGGAGCGACGAGCAAACTTCCCCTCCGGGCACAAAGCCAGTGGACCTGCCACGACCCTCACAACCTCTGCGACCATGACTTTGCAAGCATGCCAGAATTGGAATTTCAGAGAATACCGGAACATTCAATGCCGCTACCAGTACCTTTGTATCAGCTGTGTGGGTAATTACAAGTCGACTCAATGCAATTAGTGTGAGAGTGCTCTCTCAATTCCTTACCATAGTGGATATCAAAAGCATTAGCTCCTTCTTGACTTAGCACTCGGCCATACTGGCTTCCCCCAATCCCTTGCTACTCCTCATATAAACTCAAAACTATATTATTTCCTAAGGCTCACTACTACCCAAGCAACAAGACCAACGACTCCTACGCAGACCCACATACCAATAAGAGTCACCTCCACCCCCTCTTTGCTTACTGCTTGTAAACAACCTGCCCACCCCAATACAGTTATTCACTATTCTGTATATACTGTACACAGTCTTCCCATGCCTGTTAGTTAATTGAAACCTCAGGGATGGAGCAGCCTCACTAGGACATTCCCAGACCGAGATGTGATCAATGCAATCATAGGCATATGTCAATTTGGAGCTAGAATAGGATATGAAGGAGAACGGCGGCCAACTTTTATCTACGAAAACCTCACCTCAGCCTCTGAGTGCCCAGATATTATTACAAGCGACATCATAGGAGAGTTGAAACAGGACCAACTCGAATATTATCAGAATCACAATAGCCTTCCAACACACTTCATGGCCTCCCCCCCTTGGCCTCACAGATAAGTCTAATGGCTCCAAAAGGCGAATACACTACCTCTCATTTCCTCCACTAGACCCAACCTCTATTAAGAGCCAAATACCGGAAGACTATGGAACGATTGTCTATAGTACGATTAATGAGGCAATTTCAGGAATCCAGTTTTTTGGCCCTGACTGCTTGCTAGTACAGCGCGACTTCGAGAGTGCATTCCTGCACATACCCATCTCACCAATAGATATACCACTCTTGGATTTTGAATGGCAAAACAAGTACCACGCAGAGCGATTCCTCCCATTTGGCCTCCATACAGCCCCCTATCTCTTCAATCTCTTTGCAGAGATATTTCACTGGATACTCACAGACTCCTTTGATTGAAAAGCAATACCAGCAGAGATCGTTCACTACTTGGACGATTTCCTTATTATACTTCCTCCATATGGCAATACGAGTACCTACAGTACCATATTCGCTGCTCTCTGCGCCGACCTAGGGCTATCTATCAAAGAAACCAAGAACGAGGAAGGAGCGATGGCATATTTTGGGGGTGTTGAGCTAGACACCATACAGATGGTTATTCGTCTACCGAGAACCAAGTTGCACAAGGCACAGGACTTAGTGAAAGCTGCAAGCAGCCAAATCTCCCTCTCATTGTTCGAACTTCAGACCCTCACCGGATACCTCAACTTTGTATCAGTTGTCATCCCACTTGGAAGAACGTTCCTCCGTCGCTTGTACAACATGCAGATATATTTTCCAAGAGGGCGAAAGTACCAGCAACGAAGAATATCCAGGGAGGCCCACAAGGACTTGAGGTGGTAGTTAGATGCTCTGGCTGTAAAACCAGTGAGGTCAATCCTCAAGCGAGAAAGACAAGTTATCTCAGTATGGTCCGATGCCATGAGTACGAAGGGGCTGGGAGCATACTACCTTGATGAGTGGAATCACAACACAAGTCAGAATAGCTCAGATGGTGCTAGACTAGCCACCCAAAAACCACAGCCCGGAGCAGCAATCTCAATATCCCTTCCCAAGCACCTTTACTGAAAAAATCTTTACATCAATATGAAAGAAATGCTGGCTGTCGAACAAGCACTGTTATATTAGGGAACAAAATTCTGGGGAAAAAAGGTTATGATGCATATTGACAACCATGCAGTGGTGTATGCACTTGGGAACTAGACAATTTGGAGTGCTACAATGGATGTCCTCCGCTGGTGGCTTCTGCTTGCAACTGACTACAACTTAGAAATTGATGCCCGATGGATTCCTACAAATGAAAATGGCCTAGCAGATGCGCTCTCGCACTTCAACTATGACCAAATAGCTAACCTAGCACCCCAGCTAATCTCTAGTGACTACAACATCCGCGATCGCGGTTTCTCGACATACAGCAAACAGGACTGTTACCAATCGTGGCCTACTACCTCTGGCGAGGACTTGCCCCACGACATGGCAGAACTACGACACTCCCAGATCACGTTTTGTCCTTGTCTGCCAACTCTCCGATTACCGCCATGAGAATGGAGCCTGCTTCCCAGCCAAGGTAGGCTGGCTAATAGAATGATTATGTTTGTCAGCAGGGACCATAAAAGTGAAAACTATGAAACTCTACCTGTGCAGTTTAAAGTCCTATCAGTTAGATCTAGGTATCGAATGCACAGCCTTCACTGACCCAAGGCTCGAGAGAACCCTCCAAGGAATCAAGCGGGACCACAACGAACTGCAAAGAAGAGAGCGGATACCGCTCACATGTCCTTCCCTACTACTCATGCTGAGTATACTAGGGAACACAAGTTACAACGATACAGTAATCCACGCAGCATTTACTCTCGCTTTTGTGGCCTTCCTGAGGGTCGGGGAATTCACATACAAGCAACTTGACCTGGAACTGGGTAGCAGGTTTAAGAACTGGTTCTTAATGAAAAGCAGTATTCAGATGGGCGATCAAGGTACACATATGGAATTCACCTTACCGGCATTAAAAACAGATCCCTTCAAACATAAAATCCAATTAGTAATTGCCGCCAGTAATGATCCAGGATGCCCTGTTACTGTAATGAGGAGCCTTATCAAGATCGATACCCACCAGCCACCATTCGTACCACTTTTTTCCGTCGGAAGACATGAACAAAGACCATTTACCCGTGAGTATGTTGTCTTAAGACTGCTAGAGCTGGCCATACAGAGAAGCCTGGAATCAGCAGCATGGAATGGGCACAGTTTCAGAAGAGGTGCCGCAACTTGGGCTGCGGCTGTTGGAATCCCAGAGGCAGATATTCAAACCCTAGGTTATTGGAAATCTGAGGTATATAAAATCTATATCGAGTACTCAAAGGAGAAGCGAATTGCACTGTCACAGAAGTTCCAAAACCCCACCCTGACCTACCAGTGACTAGCCGGAGTAGCCTGCCTGGATATGTGACAACAACGTTGGACACCTCAACGGCAGGCATTCCTGGGCATGATATTCTGGGGCCCGCAGACAACCTGCCGAAAATGGGACATATCGGTACCAACCTTCATGAAGAGATACAAGGATAAGAATTATATTTAAAATAGAGTAAAATAAGGAACTAAAAGTACAAGAAAAACTGTCCAGAGGCTTAAGAGGCAGCGCTTCCACTAGTCTGCTTACCTCCTGAGCGGGTAGTCACATGACTGCTACTAGGAGGTAGGCGCCTGTGCCACGTGGGCGGTGTTGGGGTTGCTGGAATGCTAGGCCTATTCCCAGTGTTATAGTTGCCGGTCCCTGGTGTACCTCTCCAGTACCTATTTGAAGGCCCACTTCCAGCCGGACTCTCAACATTGCGTTGACAGGCACCCCCGATACTGCCCCCCCCCCTTCACCCCCTATCATGTTCTCCCTAACACCCTGAGTGTTACTGCACCTAGCCGACAGTGAGTAGTTACACCGCTATTACTAGGAGCCGAGTTCGGGCTCTGAGTTGCCCGTTCTGGAGTGACAGGAACATTAGCGCTAGTCCTGCTACTTCCACCACCAGTGGCAGATACTCTACCCTCCGGACTGTAAGAAAGCATATTTTCTATGTCACCTTCAACATTGCCTTCACCTGCATCTCCCATGCTACCCCTGCTTGAACTCCCACCAGCACCCTCCATGTTGCCTTCCTGAGAAGTTCTGATATTGCCGCCCCTATTATCCCCTGCAGCTGTCTCCCTCATACCCTCCGCATTGCCCTCCCTACCACTTCTTTGACTACTCTCCTTATCTCCGAGTCCCTCTCGGGCTGCCCTCTCTGACGACTCCGTTGCCGTTACAACCACAGCGAAAGAAAAAACCACACTAAATTTTTCGCCGAGCCCTCACCTCATTGGTCAACCACCAGTTATCACCGCTTCACCCCCCCTATTCTCCACTTGTACAGACAAATCATCCCAATTTATTTGTTATTTTATCACCCCTATCAACTGAGTCCCTCATACAACTCCCTTGATTTCACGCAGACTCTTGGGCAAGTGTAGTGGTGGCAAGAACCCTCTTGCCAGCCCTTTTCACCTACCAGAATCCCACCAGACCAGAGGAACGTCAATCCTCCCCACCTCACCTGACGATACTCGAATGGAGGAAGACATTCCTTCCCCAGTCTAGACTGTCGCCCCCTCACAAGACTCAGAAGATGCCTTGGAAAAGGCAATCAATGAGAACATCGCCTTTTTCAAAGAGGAATACAATACCTTGAGAACTGCCTACTCCGGCCTGAAGGATGCTTTCAAAGCTATGGAAGCACACCTGATGGTATTGCAGGGGCGACACATTGAAGACACCAAAGACCTCAAAGCCAAAGTGGCAGCCCTCACCTCCCAAGTCGCGCACCTTGTTGCCCAACCACAACACAGCAATACCACCTTCGCGAACACACCACCCCCCCTTACCCAACAACCACAGCAAACCTGAGCCCAGAGGGCAGCCAGAAAGCTCCCCAGCAAGCCCCCAGCATCCTCACCAGGCAAGACTGCCTCACCAGCAGTTTTGACAAAACGCGACTGTACGATTGTCATTGAGAGAGATGGCACAGCACTCCCAAATGACATCAACACCCTTACCATCAGGAACGCTTTCAACACTGCAATCAAGAAGCCTCTTATTGTAACCATTGAGTTCACCCCAAACCACCATATCCTGCTCCTTACCAAGGACACCATCACTGCTGCCCAAGTCCTCAAACAACACAGAACAGCAATTGAGAAAACAGCAAGAACCACTATCCCTGCCGCCACTGGCCTCAGACAAGATGAAGTCTGGCATAAGGTCATCATACACGGCATCCCCACCACTGTTCCCTCCACTCCTGAAGGACTCAACACTGTCAAGTCAGAGATTGAGGAGTTCAACACTGGCATTCACCTTCCCCGCCCCCCCAGGTGGCTTACCACTGAAACCCAACGCACCGGCAAAGCAGCATCCACAATGGTTATCACTATTGCTGGCAAGGACAACACAGATAAAGCCCTCAATAGAGGCCTCTCTCTCTTTGGCAAGAGGTTTAAGGTTCAGCACTACCTTTCTTTTGGCCCTGACACCCAGTGTTCCAGATGCCTTGCCTTTGGACACCACCCCACCCAGTGTACCGGTACTACCTACTGTGCTATTTGTACCTTGGAGCACCCTACCTACCTCCACACCTGCGGTAGATCAGATTGTCCCACCAAAGGCAAACCATGTCTCCATACTATCATCAAATGCAAGAACTGCGCCGAACCCCCCATGGCAACCTCCAAGGAGTGTCCAACCTACCTTGCTGCAAACCAGGTGGCTGCTGAGAGGCGGACAAAGGCAACTTAGGTTTTCTCTTACATGTATTTCTTTTGTTATTTATGAGTTAGGCGGTTGGCAAGGTGGAGGAGTTCCTTTTGTTCATTATGGCGGATGGCCTTTGGCCCACTCAAGAGCTGCAAACAACATTTAGGAGACGGACACAGTTGACGGCAATGGTTTCCTGTAAGGTAGTGCCGCTTCATAGCCGCGGGCTCCATAAGCGTAATGAGATATAATAATAATAATACCCTCTCTGACCCCGCCTCCTTGTAGCTCCTATTATCCCGCCCGGTACCTTGCCCGTCACCTCCTCCACCACTCTCTCTAGTAAGTTTCCTCTTATGCTGTCCTCTAACCTTTTTACCGTAAGAACTCGAATAATTGGACCCAGTTTCATGTCGTCCGAAATTTCCTTGTATGGATAGGGGGCAAAAAACACTGCGAAAACATAGCTCCTTTTCCTCCTCCGAGACAGAAAAAAAAAACAAAAATTTCTTGACCTTACTGAGAGAGGAAAGCCCAACGACATGAGACCGGGTCCAATTATTCGAGTTCTTACGGTACCACCCTTGCTACCACCCTTGCCACCACTACTGCCACCTCTCTGTCTAGCGCCCTCTCCGCTGCCTTCCCTGCCATCCCTCCTAACATCCATCCTATCCACTCTACTATTTCCTCCACCACTATTCTTGGCAATGTTGTCCCCACTGCTTTTGCGACTTCCTACGCCATCCTCAGTAACATTCAACCTACCTGGCCCGGTAGAAGGGCCAGAGTTATCACTACTGGCATTACCCGACAGCCTCACAGTACCCGGGAGAGAAAAAGGGCCCCTACCAGGAGGAGAATTGCGGGGCCAGTGAGCACTACCAAGAGCAGGGGCTGTGACCTGAGAAGCAGCACTAAGAGGAGCAAGGATATGACCGATAGAGTGTACCACAGAAGGACAAGTAGCAGGACCTTCATCCCGGGCATGATCCTGTCCGAGACTACAGCCCTGCTGAGGATCTCTACCCTGAGCTAGAGCATTACCCAGGGGTGGAGTATTGCCAGGAGAGGGTGTTTCATCGGAGGTTGCAACAGAAGTACTACCTAACGAGGGGGCACGGTAACTGGGGTGGTCATATCAAGCTCGCTTAGCTTGCCACTCCACATACTCACACTCTTGCTATTCTTTGGCCTTGGCCTCTCCTGTTCCTGACATGACACCCACGACCTCACGACTATCCTCAAATCAGAAGCCATGCGTGTCACACGACCAGCATGTGCTGCCTCAAGGTTACCAGCTACCATAATAATCAATTAGCAAATCAGATAACCTTATTAAGATAGAGAGTCAGCTTACCAGTCATTGTCAGGGCCAAGTATTGCTCGGCTGTGACTTGAAGAACTTTGATGACTACCTTCTGGAAGCAGAATCCAGGCTGTAATGCTTTGTAGGAAATAGTTTCCTGGCAGAGGCGGTAAAAGGGGGCTTTTGAGATCACATATCCCCCATCAGCCTGATACTTAGTGATCTCAGCATCTACCCTTCTGCCAACTGAGTAGCGCACAGGCCCCTGAACACCATTTTTCTCCTTTAGTCGCTTCTTCCAACCCAACCTCTTAGTTGCAGGCCGCCAATTACCCCCGGCCTTATCTCTCATGATGTTCTGCTGAACAGAAAGCATTGTAAAAAAAAGGGGGGCATGAGGGTAAGGGAGGTGCAGGTGTGGGAAAATGAATGTGATTGAGAGAGGAGGTAATCTGGAAGGCGACCTGGAGAAGGGGTGAAGAGGTTAAATGGTGTCAGTAAAATGAACAGGTAATGGAGTAAGAACCTCCGCAGAGAAAAAATAAAGTTGTCTTGATGGAAGTGGGTTTTATAGAGAATCAGGCAGCTGGTTTTTTCACTCACAGTCAAAACAGGTGATGACAGTGTTGTGACTTGAGTTTGTGAAAGTAAGCTTATAGGTATATACGCATTTGCGGGCACGTGTGTATGTGAGTATGTGTATGTAGATACATGTGCGTATAACTATATATTTGTATGTGTAAATCCTTCCTCTTTATGTATCAAGTGTCCAACTATAGTCACTAAATGATGTCAGTAAGTAGCACATGGCTTGAACCATCGCTACCTGCCTGGAAAAAATTTACTCACATCTGTTATACGAGATCTTGGTAATTGTAATACTCCCCTTGAGTGTATGAATCTTGTCAGGCCTGGATCTCAATTGGCTGTGGCTGAGGGGGTTCTTCAGAGTTTGCTTGCACAAAAGAGGTGACGCGAATCTACTTAGTATTGATTTAGTAAAGCTAGGAGCGAATAGGATACGGTAGGAGTATTCAATATGTGACCCTCGGCAGGCTGTTTTGAACTGGCTGAGGGTAAACAATGCATGGTTGCCATGGGCGATATTTTGAAGCAGTTTACCATACAAGCACTGCATGCGTAACTGTGTACAGAAGATGTATTCAACAGTTAACTTGAAGGCCTTTTTTTTCTTCTCTTAAGGTAAGCCAACTCCACTTTCTTCCTTTCGCTCCGGCTCTCTATCTCCTCTCTCTTACAGCTCTGACATTTAAAAAGAGTTAAGTTCTGCCCTTAAGCCTTGTATCGCGCTTCTCAATTAACCTATATTAGCTAAGCAGACTCAACCCCTAAAGTAATAAAAAAACAAGGAAAACACTTCTTGCACTACCTTTTGAGCCTTTCTACTCCAAGCTTGACGTCCACTTTCTGCATATCATCTATTACTACTCTCACTCTTCCCACCTTCAACCCCCACACCTGATAAAGCACACTTCAAAGTGCTATACAAGCTTCGCCAAGAGCAGTACTATAAAATAAAGTGTATGTTAGTTCCTATATAGGTATTAGACTTTTATTTGTACCTACCTGACCAGTACTAGGGATAAACTTTGAGCAGCCAATTTCTGTTGACCTGCAAAATAATCCCTTTCACATATCAAAACACTTCTTGGCACTTGCATAACTTTAAAATATGCACAAAATTATATGCACAAAATCATATGCACAAAATTATATGCACAAAATCATATACGAGAATTATAGGCGAAGGCCAAGAGCAGATAATAGAATACACAATTCTGCAAAGCAGTGCTCCAAGCTTATAAGTGGCAGCCTCTCCTAGCTGGAGCTTTCAGCCACTCAGTTAATCCTCAGACTATCTGCGGGAATCAACAAAGGGCAAGCCTTACCCTCCTAGACGTAGGCTTTGAACGCACACGAGTCAATCAGGGAAATCTCCTACAGCAACGTCCAGATCTTGCTTGGAGATATCACGATTACATCGTGCTTGCTGATGCCGATAAAGCTGCTGTAGATCAGGGAATAGTGATAAAAGCTAATGAGGCTCTGGAGCTGGTCCAACTAGAAATCTTGGCTGATTGGCAGCGATACTATCCAAACCAGTTTGATGAGGATGGTGAGCCACTAGAAGATCTGCTAATCCCAGTCCCGGTTGACACTCCACCAAATTCACCGCCACCTACGGTGAATCCTTTGCCAAAGTCGCAGCCTGCCAAGCGACTGAAAAGGCTAATAGATTGTGTACTGAAGTGATCAAGAAGTCCAGAATGATGTAAGTAACGCCTAAACACATTCTAGTTACCCATTTTACTAAAGTCTCATATTTTGCATACCTTTTCTAGGGAGTAAATTTTGTACAACTTAGTATATGGTCGGCCTCTTAGAGATCTTAGATATCCCGAGTAAAGTAGTGCCTTATTAATGATATCCTAGTTATCTTGATATTTATACTAACAGTAACGGATATTTTTAGCGCAGAGAAAAAAGAGAAGTTCCTGGATACCTAGCTGTGAAGAAAATCCTACCTCGGAGTACAGTTTGGCTAGAAAGGATGCGGAAGGAGATTTGAATATGTCATTCTGTGAAAAGGAGCTCAAGGCAAGCGGTGGCCCTATGCTCAATTATGCTAAGCTGGCAGAGTGGATTTTGCCTCACACTGAGCTATACGAGGAGTCAGAGGAGGAGGGCAGGGAAGAGGATGGGGATATTATCAACCTCTCTGAGTCTAGTGATGAGAATAGTAATAGCTTGGGAGATTCTGATGAGGTTCATGGAGAAGGCGATATGTATATGGCAGAGGAGGATGAGAGTGAGAATAGTAGAAGTGATGCAGTTAAGGATAATGATGACGAGAAGGAGGACGAGGCCAAAGAAGAGAAGGCCAAGGATTAATATTTTGAGATATTGATCAACTCTGAAGGCAGAGATATTAATACAAGGCATGCACAGGAAAGCAACTCTCCAGGCTTGGGTAGGGAAGGGGGGGGGTTGAATAAGCCTGGTTTTGCACATTCCTCCAGTAGGCTCCATCAAGATGCAGTACAAAAACACTTACGCACTAGTACTCCTAAGGTTACACAATATAAAGAGACTTTTATGAAAGCTATAAGGAATGAGAGGACAGAGTTAAATCCATCACCATAAGGAAAAAGGAAAACCTGGCTAGCAGTGCTGAGATTATGATTCTTCTTGAAGCCACGGAAAGGAAAGACGCTGAGCGTCTGGGGATTGACCTCGTGGAGATGGATAGAATTGATCGCGAGATGGATAGACTCGCTCTGCTAAAGGGAGCTCGGGAGTAACCCCCTGCTATTGGAAATCAGCAGTTTAAAGATTTTTTGTTTTCCCTTTATTTCATTATTACAGGTGGTTCCCTATACCTTACTCCTCATGCTGCTTGCTTGCCTTCACTCCCTATCTCTTAACTGATGATATCTACTTAGAGTATGTACTTACCAATAGCCTATATTCTTATTCTTGTATCTATTAAGAGCACACCGTTATTCCTACATACGGGCCTCTGAACCTGATATGGTTAGATTTTGGCTAAATTTCCTATATTGTTTTTTTGATTTTTACTCTACATCTGTAGAGTCAGATATATACTGAATGTGGTTTAATTTCATTTGTTACAGTGCTCGGCTACTAAGTAGGCCCCCCTGTATTTTTAAACTTTACAAGCATGTGGAGTAAGTGGGATTACACTTTACAGTATAATAAACAAGCTTAAGGTAGAGGTTAGAGGTGATCTCATACAATAATAGCTAGCCTGTGCAGGTAGATATTATCTAATATAGTATAAACTCTCGTAGAAGAAAACTGTAATGAGATATCAGAACACTCCCAGCTAGGTGAAGGGAAAAAACCACAAACCCAGCCAACTGTCAACATCAAATACGAGAACACCATTCTCACATAGTTTTTGTTCAATTTAAGTTTTCATAGTACCTATTATATGTTGTTGCTTAGACCTATTTTTATACGCCTAGCCTAAACTAAACTATATGTCCAAAGCGCTTTACCTGAAGTGGCCTAACCATATACACAATCATATGCCTAAAGCCATATGCCACCTATATTCCACCACGATAGTAAACGCAGATCTTACTTGCTATTTAGAATGAATCTCAGGCAAACAAGTATGAGGTTCTGTTGTTGTTCTGGCCAGCAGTTGTATCTTATTATAATCTAAATTCACAACAGGGAGAAAATAATCCGGTCTTTTTCTAATAAACACTAATCTCGAAAGCAGGCGAGATGGGATTCTATCTCAGAATCAGATTCAGAATCGACAATCTCACAATAAATATTGCCCATAATAACTCTACTACCTGTACTTCTGCTATGCATTATCCTTATTGAATGCACTATAGCACGGATATAGACTCCTGCTTTTAGCGTAATCTGGATACTATCGTCTTGTGAATCATCATAGTCCAACAATCCTGATACCATCTTCCTTCATAAAAGTTCCACATTGTCAGACTTGTCCTTGTGATCCTTACTTCCCAACAAATACATCTGGCCTATGACAGGTGCCTGCATTCCAGCCTTAGTAAAATCTATCACGTATTTCATATAACAGTATTAGTAGGATCCAAGTTCAAAACATGAGTGTTATTACATATGGGACTTACAAAAGAAGCAGGTTATTTTATCACTATTTGTCAGATAATGCCTGTTAAATCTTAACTTAAGATAACATCGTCTCAAGTAGGTTTGTGAGAAATGTACAAGATATGCAAACTTGATAAAGAGCGTAAAGATGTTTTATTCATAAATTAAGAAGGAAGGAAATTGCTTAGAACAAAGCGTGGAGAGCCTATTTTCCTCATTTGCGATTTTCTTTTTTTCTTTTTTTCTTTTTTTCTTTTTTTCTTTTTTTCTTTTTTTTTTATATCATGTATTCGTTGTTTAAGGTAAAAGAACCCACATACTGCGCTAGCTATGGCGAAAACAAAACCATAAAGCACACATCCCACCTCTGTCTGAGGCAAAAACCCTGAGCCCCAAGCCACTCTGGTGTGGAGCCAACCAGATATCTCGTCCTGAGCCAAGCCTACAAAAAAATGCAACCCAAAACAAGCAGGAAGCTACAAGGAAAAATCTCCCCAGAAATCCCGCCCGAAGGCACAAAAGGAAACCAACCCAATACCTACCAGAAAAGCCCAAGGCAGTCCTAGCCGCTAACAAGCTAACCCAAGAAAGAGGAACCAAATAATAAGGGACACACCAGCAGCGGTACCCTCCTACCAAGGAGGAAGAAGTACTGACTGTAGGAAAGGGAGCCAGGGCTAGGGCTCCACAGAAGAGAGAAGAAGGAGACAGAGAGACTCGGTCAACTCTGCTCCAGAGGAGCGTGGTGGAAGTAAGGTGCGAGCTGAGTAGAGGAACAGCAGGGTGCTAGCCGAGTATGGTGAGGGAGGTAGTAGGGTACTAGAGGACCGAACCGAGGTGAAAGGAGAGGAGGGGTAGACCTAAATGCCGGAGCAACTATCGGAAATGTGTTCATATCTTAACTAGGCGGTTCCCTTGAACCGCCAATACCCACGAGTACCAGAGCACCCATCGAGGGCAAAGAGGAAGAGAGTGGCGAAATTGACCACAGCCTGTTGAGAACACCAACCACAACCTCCAACCGTGGGACTAACCCATACCCACCAGTGGAGCAAGACCTGGACGCAGGAGAGGGACGAACCTGAAACGCTGAGGGAGAATCAGAAGGACTCGACTGTAATTACATACCGCAAACTGTATTCCGAGATCTCTGTTGCACGGAAAAAGGAGCCACAAGACTGTGCCGATGCTAAACGAGGCTAAAGCAAAAGTGAGAAAGGGTCGAAACCTAACATCCTGAGATACTGAGAGAGAGGAAGGAGGATCTCAAGAGGGTAGACCTCAAGAGAGAAAGCAGGGGAGGAGTTCCACAGTTGTGGAAAGATAAGAAGTGATGGCCTAGTCCCCCCCATAGGAGAGGGACCAGACTTGAAAAGTGGTGAGAAGTTCTTGGTATTGAGTTGTTCCCAATCATGAAATGAATTTCAATCACTGGAGTTGTAACAGAGATAGTCATTACTATTTTCCTCTGCCTTTTCTTTTCCTTTTTTTCTTTTTTTTTTATATATATCGTGTATTTATTGTTTGTGTAAGGTACAATAACGTGCATGTAGCGCTAGCTATGGCAGAAAGAAAACTCAAAAATCAAACAACTAACAAAGGAAAAATCAAAACTAGATTCTCCAATGGCGTCCAATAACCTATACAGTACCTACACAGGACTTATAAAGAAAAACTACAAACTAACTAACTAGTATCATAATGGAAACAAATCAAAACCCACAAAACAAGTAGTGAAATCAAACAGGATACATTCCTCCACTTAGACCATTTGGCGATCCAGCCAACAACAACAGAGGTGAGGTAGAAAGGGAAGGGGAGGGGGATAAAGAGGGAAGATGGGCGGCATAATGTGCATACATGTCGGGGGGAAAACCAGTTGCTGTAGCAGAGAGGTAACCACTGATGCCCACAAGAGCCGGGATAGAGGTTCAGAGTGGGGAGTCAGGTCCAATATCTGTAATCCCCTAGAGATGGCGACTTCGGGCAGTAGACTTGACTGGACAGAGCAGGGGGGCTTGTTCAAACGTCTCATCTCCTTCCTCACACCAAGGTCAGAGGAGGGAAAGTTTGTCGTTGTACCACGATAGGTGGGCAGCTAGGTAGCTTTTGCCGGATCGCATTTGGTGGATTTGGCCAGAGAGAAATCGTCCTAGATCCATGAACTGTTGCGGGGGGAGGGAGGGACTGAAGATATAGTAGGGTGAGGGGGGCGAGAGCAGGTGCCAAGAGGTGAGCACCTCTTCGCGGCATCAGGCCTTGAGGGAGGCATAGAGGAGGGGAGGAGAAGAGGATTGGAGTGGAGTGAGGGTGTCATCTCAGTTGCCAATTGTGAAGTGGACTCGATGGGCAACAGCGTCGATAGGGAGGTGGCGGTGGTTAGATGGGGAGAGCAGACTGACATACCATCTGAGGTGGAGGTAGTTGGGACCGGCCCGCAGGTGGCGGCCACAGACCGAGCCTGAGTGTCAGAGAGAGTCAGGTACCCAGAAAGAGGACATGGTAGGGACCGCATGATCAAGATGGGTGGTCACAGGGTTGATTTCAGGAGGGAGGCACATAAGATGCAAAGCTGCAAGGCATTGGAGGTGTTTAATCAAGAGGTCGATGTGGAGGAGGGATGCTTCGCAGGAAAGGATAGACACGTTAGTCAAGAAGAAGCAGTTAGTAACCCACCTCTGGACCCTGTGCCAGATTGCCCTAATCTTATCGAGCATTTTGGCATTGGGGGATTATTATTATTATTATAATTCATTACGCTTATGGAGCCAGAGGCTATGAAGCGGCAACTAACATACAAAATGGCACGCCACGCGCGCCTGGTCCCTGATATCCGTCTCCTAAATGTGAGTAGCAGCTTTTGATTGGACCCCCTATCATAACGCTAACAACCCCTTTTACAAAAGAAATCCCCCCACCCGCCTTAAGCCTAACAAACAAAACAAATAAAACACAAGTAAGAGGAAACCTAATTAGCCTTTGTCCGCCTCTCAGCAGCCACTTGGTTTGCCGCCAGGTATGTTGCACACTCCTTGGAAGTTGCCATGTGAGGTTCGTTGCAGTTCTTGCACTTGATAGTGGTATGGATGCAGGCTTTGCCTTTGGTGGGACAATCAGACCTGCCGCAAGTGTGAAGGTAGGTAGGGTGCTCATGGGTGCAGATTGCACAGTAGGTAGTGCCCGTACACTGGGTAGGGTGGTGACCAAATGCAAGGCATCTGGAACACTGGGTGTCTGGGCCAAAGGTGAGATAGCGCTTGTAACGGGGGCTCCCTCTGGGAAGATGGATCCCGAGGTTGCGACCGCACCGAAGTATTCTTTCAGAATTAAAGATAAAGATAATCAACAGTAGAGTTGAAAAAATAAACGGTAAAACTTAATATCGTTAAGCCACAGCTTTACTCAATTAAGTCCTGATCTCGAGAGGTAGTTGATTGCCAGAGTAGAGGAGAACTCGCATATACTTAAGTAGGTTTGGTATGCTGCCAGTTACTCCCCATCACTACTCTGCGTTCGCGAGCACCCAACTCCCGTGGGCTGTCTAGCCAACCTCTACGGGTCGGACCAACGATCCTCCGTAGCGAACTAGACCACTCGGTGGTGTTCTAACATCTGCCCGATAGAAGTGTTTTAGCCGCTGCATCTCCAATGCAACCGCAGGAGTAAAAACTCTTCATATCGTGGTCATGCCAGTGGCGAGCTGTCATGCCCGTGCGGATACTATACCAACTATGGAACTCTCTACCCATATACACTTAGTCTTCTGCAAGCATTCGCGGCTCCTGAACATCTATCCGGTTCTACTCATTTCCATATCTTTCCGGAAGATAGCCACGTAGCTCCCCCGAGAGACCACTCCGGAGGTTGACTACCAATAGGCGCTACCCACAGTCAACCCTCCTAGAAGTAGGTCATGTCGTGGCCTCAGACTAGTGTCTTAGAGTCCTTAACGATTCTCCAATACTATTACTCTTTCGGGGCAACGGACTTCGGTTACCTCGCCTACTGGCCTCCGGTAACCTCACATACTACTCTTGACTTCAAAGCAGTATTACTCCGTCAGTTTTGGTCCGTTTTACACGAAACCACCTGGAGGCTATTCTCCAGGTTCTCCTCTTCCCCCTCATATATCCTGCGGACAGCTTCCGGTCGGACGGACGGCGTGAGCGTATACGGTGTTATGGAAGCATCTCCACCGGGAGACTTTTGCTAGACTTACAGCAACTCTTCAGGCTGTAGCCCATGACGCCAGGGACTTATAACGGGGCCGGAGGGGGGTGTTAGCAACCACACCTCCAAGTTACAGCTTGTTCGGAGCTCAACTGGTTGTGCGGGAGTGATCCGCACAACCTGAGATTCGAACACCCTATGTAGTTTCGCGTGACAAACAATCTAGTAACTTCCCCCGAAGTCCTGCGTAACAAGTTACTTTCAAGGTAGGGTAACTTGACTCCATAGCAGGGTAACCCGTGGCCCAAGGCAGGGTAACCCTGGTCCGAAGGTAGGGTAACTGTACCCCGAGTTACCCTACAGAGTAGGGTAACTTTACCTGGACTCTCCGTCGAGTAATTCAGGGTAACTCCCAAATTGACTACTTGGGTTACCCTACAGAGTAGGGTAACCCCCAACCATTACTAGGACCTATGTACCTTTGGTATGGCCTAGCATGCCCGACTGAGGTACCTAACCACCGGTACCTCCACCTGGTAGACCTTAGTCTACCGCCAGCCCTACCGCGGTAGTCTCTTGACTCCGGTATGGGTGTAGGTTTGGCTACTTGTAATAGTACTCAGTGGAGTCTCGTTACATCACTCCCCTCTTCTATAAGGCTCGACCCGAGCCGATCTAACGACGTCTCTTATTTCCGCTACTCGGTACATCTACAACCCTATGGTCCCTAGGTTTAGATGGATACCTTTTGTGGAAATCGCTTAAGGCTTGTATACCGGTTCCTTGCAGCATCTCAAACGGCTCCCAAGAATTTTCTTCAGGTCCATAGCCATCCCACGATATCAGGTACTGGACAAACCGATGAGGGAACTTCTGTTTAACTCCTCCATACCACCGGCTGTCTAACACTCCCGAGATAACATAACTTGGCTCGTCTTCCACTATGTCAGGGATAGGGATATCTTTAACCCTTCTCCCGGTCTGATCCTCTCGGTAGGGCTCTAATAACCCAACGTTGAATACCGGGTGGATTGACCAACGCGCAGGCAACTGGAGTTCATATGCCCTAGTACCAACACGTCGCTTGACCACAAAGGGACCAAACATTCGGTGGTCTAGTTTCTCCATAGGCCTCTTTGTACGGATATTCTTGCGATTCAGCATTACCCGATCAGCCTTTATAGCTCTGCCCTCTTCGACATCTTCTAGTGTGGCATATTCTGGAGATGGTAATCGTTTCTTGTCATGCCATTTCCGTTGCCTCTCTTGAGCACTTTGTAATGTTTCCCGTATGTCTTGCCATGTACCCTCCCAATCCTTTACTAACAGCTCCGTACTTGGATGAATCCCTTTATTGTCAGGAACAATTCCAGACCAGTTTGTCCTCGGAGAAAATCCATAGTTAATCTCAAAAGGAGATAACCTGGTTGACTCGGAGGTGGATGTATTATAGGCATACTCCGCTAACGGTAGTAGTGAAACCCAATCATCCTGCTGGTAGGTACAATAACTCCTTAGGTATTGTTCCAGTGTCTGGTTCACCCGCTCAGTCTGGCCGTCGGTCTCGGGATGGAACGCGGTAGAGACATTGAGCTTCACCTCAAGTAGTCCCATTAAGCTAACCCAAAACTTAGAAGTAAATCGAGTATCCCGATCAGAGATAATCGATTCTGGGAGTCCATGCAGTCTCCAGATCTCTTTGAGAAATATAAGAGCAAGTTCCTTGATAGGTACCTCCGTAGCGAGGGGGATGAAATGCGCCATTTTTGAGAATCTATCAACAATGACCCAGATCTTCGTAAAACCCTCGGATTCTGGTAACGCCACAATGAAGTCCATTGATATTGCGTTCCATGGCCTCATAGGAACATCTATAGGTTCTAAGAGCCCAAACTTCTTATGTCTCACTGTCTTTACCCTTTGACAGGTGTCGCAAGACCGAACATAGTCTTCGATATAGGCCTCCATCTTTGGCCAGTAGAAGTTGGCTTTAACCTTGCCAATTGTCTTATAAGTCCCGAAGTGTCCAGCTAGACGGGAATCATGTTCCGCTTGCATGATCCGTTCTTTTAGCCCTTCATCCTCCGGTACGTACCATCGCTTCTTATAAAGCAGGAAGTCCTTCTCTAATGAGAAATTAGGGTCAACCTTCTTGTCCCCTTGGACAATGGACTTGTAAATACTTTGATAAGTATTGTCCTTTGCTATAGCGACCTTCATGTCATCAAGCATTCCGGACTTCAACCGGAAGCCTTGGCACAGTTGCAACAACTGTGGTCGCAAGATGTCCCGCTCCTGACTATCCAAATACTGTCCCGGACGGAAAAACATCTGTTCCTGACCCAATTTCGCAGAATTACTCCCCCCTTCAGGGCGGTACTCCGAACGCCTCGATAATGCATCAGCCTTCCCATTAAGGCGCCCTTCACGGTAGACAACCTTAAAATTAAATGGTTGAAGGAATTCCGCCCAGCGATGTTGTCGGCGATTCAGTATCTTAGTACTATTAAAGTACTCCAAATTCTTATGATCAGTGTAAATAGTTATCTGATCAGATACTGAGCGCAAGAGATGATCCCATTCCTTAAAAGCAGCAACAATTGCGGACATCTCTTTATCATGCACATCATAATTTATCTCTGCTGGCGAGAACTTCCGACTATGGTAGGCTATAGGATGCCATCTACCATCTTCGCATAACTGTGATAGTATAGCACCCAATGCAAAATCACTAGCATCGGTTTCCAACTTAGTTAACCGTTCGGGATCAAAGTGGGCTAGAATGGGGCTTGCAATGAACATCGCTTTCAGGCGACTAAAGGCTTCATCATGTCTAGGACCCCATCCCCATTTGGAATCTTTCTTCGTTAAGTCAGTTAACGGCTTTGTTATCTTACTGAAGCCTTCAATAAACCGACGGTAGAAGTTTGCAAAACCCAAAAAGCTTTGAACGTCAACAACTGTCTTTGGTGGAGTCCAAACTTCAATAGACTTCACCTTTTCCGTGGTCATCATAATACCACGATCAGATATGCGGTATCCCAAGAATTCTACCTCTCTTTGATGGAATGTAGATTTCTTAATGCTTACACAAAGCCTAGCCTTGCGCAGTCTTTCCATAACTCGCCTAACGAGTGAGACATGTTCTTCGATGGTCTCTGAGTATATTAGGATGTCATCTATATAGGCGATGACTCCTTCGTCTAATAAATCATGAAAGATCTTATTTATCATACTCTGGAAAGTAGATGGGGCGTTACATAGCCCAAACGGCATTACCGTATATTCATACAACCCATAACGACAGCGGAAAGCTGTCTTCCATTCTTCTCCTTCTGCCATTCGGAGGAGATAATAGCCATTCTTCAAGTCCAACTTAGTGAAGACAGTGGCTTTTCCAAGTCTATCACGCAGCTCATTCATCAGTGGTAAAGGATATTTATTCTTCACCGTAATCTTGTTAAGCCCTCGGTAATCAATACATAACCTCAATGACCCATCAGGTTTAGGTACAAAGAGGATTGGGGCTGCGGCAGGGGAACTAGATCTCCGTATCTTTCCCGTTGCCAGCATCTCATTGAGATACTCCCTCAGAATCTTGAGCTCGTTTTCAGACAATGGATATATAGGACCAAAGGGAGGTGCTGTCTCAGGCATTAACTCGATCTTGTGATCATACTCTGAGTGCTCTGGTAACGCATCTATCCTTTGTTGGCTAAATATATCGCCATAGTCCTTATATTCGGGGAGGAGACTTAGGGCAATGTCTTTCCCGTCTTCTCCTGTGAACTGGGCATATCCAAGAAGATATACCTGAGCTTGGTCTTCTGCCAATAGCTCTTCTTCGGTTATAAATTCTAACCGTCTCTGGCCCACAAGGCATCTAGCCTTACACAATACAGACCTCCAAGTGAAGCTGCGTGTTTCCCAGTCTATGTCGGGATTATGTTCATGGAGCCATGACATTGGAAGATAACCATCAATCTTCTTATCGGACATGTCCGCCAGTTCAAATCTCATGTCATTGACATGATCGCCAATACGCATCTTCAGGGTCTTAGTGTAATGAAGCCCTGAGTTAGGAATGTCATTCCCGCTAGCATCCTTTATTGGAGCAGCAACCTTTCTCCGGACACAAGGAACTTGTGTTTCCTTAGCCCATCGTGTGCTAAGCACTGCGCCAGTAGCGCCACTATCCAACAATAACACAGCCTCGGCTGCACTGTCTCTCGCGCCACAACGCCATTCTAGTCTAACTCGAACTCGGATAGACTTTATATGTTTTGGGGGGCCTGAAAGCCGCGCCTTCTTTCTTGAGTTTTCTTTTAGAAGCATGTTTAACGGAGTCTCTTGCCTTTCGACACAAGAGTGGCCACAACGGGTCAAAATGTTAAGGTTTCAAATCACGGTATATCAATAGCTAGGGTGTTTACTATCACGCCAGCATGATTTCGGGTACTGAACCCTCCTCAGGTAAACTTGATAACAAAATTTCATTGCTCGAATCAAGGCCTGCTTGATGTGAAAAGAACTAGTCTAACAAAAGAAAACAATTTCGCTTCCAATACTAAGGAAATAATCCATCGAAGTAAGGAAATGATATATTCCCGCAGTAACATAACAAGAATACAAAGGAGAAATAAACCAAGACAAACACCCAAAGAGAATTCCCGTGCTGACCCAAATCCCCCACCTGCCTCGTTCCTTCGCAGACCGCTGCGGCCCAGAACATCTAAGAGGCCTGGTCAGTCTATGTATTGACTGCAGGATTTCTCGGGGCATGCTTACTCTCGGAGCCCTTCACATAACTTCCTAGAGTTATGTCAGTGTCTTGTTATTTCGCTGCAAGGAAAGGAACTTACCTATTCCTCAGCATCCGTATCAACCTCCATAATCTCGGGAGATGACTTTCGGATTTCCAATAACTTCTTTGAAGGTGGTGCTTCGATGCGACGGACTTTGTTGTTTGATGCTTCATTGACTTCTGCATCTTCAGCCTTCCTCTTTTTGGTTATCGTTTTAACCCCTTTGGCTGAACTAACAACAGGATCGGTGGAGAAACATTTCCGCCAAAAGTGACCCGGTTTTCCACATCGTGTGCACTGCGACTCCTTCTTGCGCTTATCGATAAGCGTAGACGGGATATTCTTATGGGCATTAGCATGCTCAGAATTCCCTTGCTTCTGGGATGTACCCGCAGAAGATAAGGAGCGCCTAGGGTTGGGCTTACCCGAACCCTTTTCCTTCCGTTTCGGTTGTTTCCTCGAGGTTGACAACCTCTCCTCGCTCTTGCCCTGGTTATCACTTCGGCTTTTCGTAACTGTCTCGCTGAAAGTGATATTGTCTTGGAGGGCGTGGCCCGTCTTCCGCAGAAGGTCCATGTACTCGGACACATCGGTAGGATGAGGTGTCTTTTGTGCCCAGACATTCCGTAGTTGGGATGTCATTGTCATCCGGATCTTGTCTTTGATCATCGTAGGGTCCGTATAACCCAATTGGACAATCAGATCCATTACCGAGTCTAAGTACTGGTCAACCTGACCAGGCTTCATCTGCAGCTTCGTCCACTCGCTTAGAGCGCGGTCCCGATCAACATGGGCACCGAAACTTGCCATTAGCCGTTTCCTAAATCCTTCCCATGTACGAAACTCATGGTTGGGGTCAAACGGCATACCCACCCGGCGTGCACCGTCCTCGCTGACGTACCGGTGTAGGCCCATGTACCAAGTTTTGGCAGTGCCTTGAAGAAGAGGGATAACCAAGCTGATTTTGTCCATATCTTCCGTGACTGATTCTCGGAAGTATTCGAACTTGATTTCCACATCGCTAATGAACCGCTGGGTATCGGTTGTATCTCCTTTGAAGGGAGTTACATCACCTAACTTCGCGGGCTTTCTTGGCTTTCCCCCTGAAGGGGTGGAGTTACCGGCTGGCTGACTAGCTCCAGCTGCCCCACTCATCTGCAAGAAAGCTCGTAGCAACCTTCGTGCTCCGCGGTCATAGCGTCTCTTCTTTTTCTCGCTCCAGTTTGGCTTCCGCCTTCCCAGAAACTCAGAGAAATCGGGTATGGAGTCGGCATCATCGTCATCACTGCTACTGGAGGAACTGGAATCACCCGGGTCCCCACCAGCACCAACGTTTCCGCCAGGCGGGAGTTGATCTCCGCCACCACCTGCATTCCTGCCAGGGCCTCCAGAGGGTCTATCATACCCGTCAAAGGAGTCCTCCCTTTCCTGTTGTCTGTCCTCTTGGGGAACCACCCCCTGACGAGACAAAGGCATTGGAGGTGGGTCAGGTAATGGAATAGCTCCAGAAGCACTCGGAGTTACCCCATACCGACCCTGAACAAACTGCTGGAATTCCAGACAGCTTTCCGGCATTGCCGGAGGTCCCACGTGCAAACGTGAACCACAATAAGAACATTTGGGCTTTTTCATCTTCGGACCCTCCTCCTCCGGCTTCCGGTACACTTGACTCGAACGACTGTTAGGACAGTTGAGCGCATGTGCGGCCTTTGGAAAGTGAGGTCCTCCCACGACCGTACAACCAGTGTAACAGAAGGCCGTAACCCCCGGCGACAAAGGCCTTCGGACCCGTTCTTTCTCCGGAGCACCCCACATACCCCATTCACCCCCGGACTTGTTATATTGTCCTTGCCTAAGTTTGTCAAAAAACTCATTTGCATCAGTAGGTTTCCTGGGCGCACCAGGTAACTTAGGCATGGAAGGCATGGGAGGCAGGGGAGCAGGTTCAATGATAACAGGAGCTTGTCCTGGCTTTGGGAGAGGTGTATTCACAGCCGCCTGGTAAGGTCGGTCTGGCACAGGGACATTGGTAGAGGGTGTCGGGGTATCAGTGACTCCTGTCAAGTCTACCTGATCCCGACCAGGTTGCGGAGGTGGAGGAGGGACTCTGGACTTATCCACCCTATGACCACTATCGCCCGGACGAGAGCCTGTAGCAGGGCTAGGAGTCCGTCGGTTTCTCCTTTGAGATACCGGGGCGAGTGCTTCTTCGAGCTGTTCGTGGAAGGGGGAACGACGAGGAGAGACTAGAGCTCGTGGCTGTTGACCCGCTATCTGTACTCCTAATTCAGTCAAGTATGCCTGATATGAGGGATTGGTCAACATAGCGGTTAGGGTCTCCGCAAAGTTGACCGCGGGACGCTTCTCCATCGGAGGTGCCACTGTCATGATCGTATCATTGTCATGATCAATCTGATGCCCTGTACGGGCAGCCTCTTCCAACGCCGCTATCCTCTTGGCTAGCGCACGTGTGTCACTAATTTGCCGTATGAACAACTTCTGTTGTTTCCGCATCCACTCCGTAGCCGCCGTAACCATCTCTATTTTAAACTTAGTCTGCGCCTGCTCATTCCAGTACTGCATCTGGCTTTGAGCTTCCTTCATCTGTTTTGTAACTTCAAGAAGGATGTAGGGTTCCATGACTTCCCTAGTAAAATCCGCAAGACTAAATCCTTGACCTTGCCTTTCTGGCACTACCGGAATCGCAAGCTTCTGCTGTGTAAACGATTCGAATAACCGCGCAGGGTCTTCGACCACAATTTCCTCGGCATCGTCGGGAAGGTCGATATTGGTAGCATTAAGGACAAGTTCCATGGGTTCCCACCCCAGGCCTCGGGCATCAGCAAAAGCTTCGCGTCGAAGTTGCCATTGGTGGGCTTCCGCCGCGGCGGGATCAAAGTGACCGGCTTGGTTCGACATAGTTATTTCCACCCGATGCTTCTGGTACCAGACCAGCGACTCGTACTCAAACTATGTCAATTCAAGGAGGTCAATACCAACAAATCTCAAGAGTAGGTAGAGTTAAGCGAGGTCTTCGCTTAACGATATACTGTAACGGGGGCTCCCTCTGGGAAGATGGATCCCGAGGATGCGACCGCACCGAAGTATTCTTTCAGAAATAAAGATAAAGATAATCAACAGCAGAGCGTTGAAAAAATAAAACGGTAAAACTTAATATCGTTAAGCCGCAGCTTTACTCAATTAAGTCCTTGTCTCGAGAGGTAGTTGATTGCCAGAGTAGAGGAGAACTCGCATATACTTAAGTAGGTTTTGGTATGCTGCCAGTTACTCCCCATCACTACTCTGCGTTCGCGAGCACCCAACTCCCGTGGGCTGTCTAGCCAACCTCTACGGGTCGGACCAACGATCCTCCGTAGCGAACTAGACCACTCGGTGGTGTTCTAACATCTGCCCGATAGAAGTGTTTTAGCCGCTGCATCTCCAATGCAACCGCAGGAGTAAAAACTCTTCATATCGTGGTCATGCCAGTGGCGAGCTGTCATGCCCGTGCGGATACTATACCAACTATGGAACTCTCTACCCATATACACTTAGTCTTCTGCAAGCATTCGCGGCTCCTGAACATCTATCCGGTTCTACTCATTTCCATATCTTTCCGGAAGATAGCCACGTAGCTCCCCCGAGAGACCACTCCGGAGGTTGACTACCAATAGGCGCTACCCACAGTCAACCCTCCTAGAAGTAGGTCATGTCGTGGCCTCAGACTAGTGTCTTAGAGTCCTTAACGATTCTCCAATACTATTACTCTTTCGGGGCAACGGACTTCGGTTACCTCGCCTACTGGCCTCCGGTAACCTCACATACTACTTCTTACTTCAAAGTGGTATTACTCCGTCAGTTTTGGTCCGTTTTACACGAAACCACCTGGAGGCTATTCTCCAGGTTCTCCTCTGTCCCCTCATATATCCTGCGGACAGCTTCCGGTCGGACGGACGGCAGTGACGTATACGGTGTTATGGAAGCATCTCCACCGGGAGACTTTTGCTAGACTTACAGCAACTCTTCAGGCTGTAGCCCATGACGCTAGGGACTTATAACGGGGCCGGAGGGGGGTGTTAGCAACCACACCTCCAAGTTACAGCTTGTTCGGAGCTCAACTGGTTGTGCGGGAGTGATCCGCACAACCTGAGAATCGAACACCCTATGTAGTTTCGCGTGACAAACAATCTAGTAACTTCCCCCGAAGTCCTGCGTAACAAGTTACTTTCAAGGTAGGGTAACTTGACTCCATAGCAGGGTAACCCGTGGCCCAAGGCAGGGTAACCCTAGTCCGAAGGTAGGGTAACTGTACCCCGAGTTACCCTACAGAGTAGGGTAACTTTACTGGACTCTCCGTCGAGTAATTCAGGGTAACTCCCAAATGACTACTGGGGTTACCCTACAGGGTAGGGTAACCCCCAACCATACTAGGACCTATGTACCTTGGGTGTGGCCTAGCATGCCCGACTGAGGTACCTAACACACGGTACCTCACACTGGTAGACCTTAGTCTACCGCCAGCCCTACCGCGGTAGTCTCTTGGACTGGTATGGGTGTAGGTTTGGCTATTGTAATAGACTCAGTGGAGTCTCGTTACAGCGCTGGACCTTAAACTTTTACCAAAGAGTGATGAGCCTCTGTTGAGGGCTTTATCTGTGCTGTCTCTGCCGGCACACCAATAGGATGACCCCCATGTTAGACGATGCTTTGCCCGCGCGTTGCGTGTCTGTAGTGAGCCCCCGGGTGGGCGGGGAAGGTAAATGCCAGTGTTTGAACTCCTCTATCTCCGACTTGACAGTGTTGGAAACCCCTCAGGAGTAGAGGGGACTGAGGTGGAGATGCCGTGAATGATGACCTTATGCCAAATTCATCTTGTCTGAGGCCAGTGGCGGGCAGGTATGGTGGACTTGCTATTTCCTCAATTGCTGTACTGT